>KZ061929.1:88945-141415 GCA_002091835.1 Anopheles maculatus | reverse complement strand
GTCGTCGTCGTCGTCGTTGTCGTCATCGTCGTCGTTTCGTCGTTGTTGTCATTGTCTATCGAACATCACACGCGCAAAGTTCATTTCTCAACGTACTTCAACTTCCAAATTCAGATTTAAATTCATTTTCGTTACCATTACGCGTGATTTAAACACATTCGCTAAGCTTACCTTATCATTCTTTCTCACCATTTCATTGCTTAAAGTATTACGTCCTAATCTTTTTACCCGTCTGCAAACAAACCAACACATCTCAAGACAATTGCAATGAATAAATCAAACGGTCTAAATCCTGCCTCTCATCTCGCAAAGTTTTCCCGAGACACACGTGAATCCATCCCACTTTACATCAACAGCAAACTCTCCCACAAGAATAGCTGTATGAGCACGGAAATGGTGAAGAAGGAAATCAAAATCTTCACACACTCAAACAAAACAACAACAAAAAAAACATTTTCTTTTTCAAAATGGAACCACCTAAATCACACCTTCCAAAACTCAAACGCACGAGACGCCAGACTTAAGCAATATCTCAAACATCATTTCCCCTGCCTTCTTCTTCCGGTGCCAACACACTCATGTCCACACGCCATCCATTCGTGGGATTGAAAAATGGAAAAAATATGTTACCAACCACACACGCGTCCCAGTCATACGCGCGCGAGCACACCCGTAAAACGCGCACAACAAATAGCGCCTATGGCAGCACAAATCATACCGAGCGAATTATTTGATGGATTCTGCTTTATTATTGTCATTTTCAATTTTTCCCTCCCGGCCATCAATATTTTTCTATTTGGTGAGCTTTCGGTGACGACTCTGCCCACTCGTTGGTAATAATGTTATTTCTATCACCAGCTACTACCCCACACGAGTGAGATTGTTTCCCTTCACGGTTTTGCTGCTCTTTCTCTCGCTCCCTCATACTACAAACTGTGATTTCGTTTGTTCGATTGGTTGTTCGGGCTAGGGGATAGGCAGATAAGGCCACTGGTAAGCAAATAAAAAAAAATATTTGAAGCACAAATAGGTGGAACCAATAGATCTTTCCTTCCATACCCGGGAGCTACTAAACACATGACACTGAAATGGATGTGAAGGAGATGCGTCAAAAGGCTTTCTTTAATGCCATTTCAACAGAAGGCCTGGCCGTACCCCTCGCGAAAGAACAGCACGGATGGTGTCGATTATATGTTGATATATATACACACACACTCGCACACATGGCATACAGCTGACACGCACTTACGCAAGACATCCCTTACTGTGCTGTTGTGCTACCGTGGAAGGAAAATTCATTCGAGGGCAAAAAACCTTTTTCGAGTGCTACTCGAGACGGTACTGCCAAAGCGTTCCTTTTTTTAGTGTTAGCCACACACTGCAACAGGACCACGTTTACAACCAGCAGGTTCGATCGCGTTCGCGTATCCTCGCAACGCGCTCATGGCATCGTGCCAAACAGCGAGCAACAAAACCGGGTGGGCGCATCATTCCTTGCCAACACCATCATCGACAAACGATCGATGTTCGTTTCGAGTACTGAAATGTGATTTATGATTTATTGGAGCGCGATAAAACGCAACCAACCTTCGGTCCTCATGCCGCTTACCGTTTCGTCCTGATGTTGCTGCTCATACACACACACACACACCGGATACCGAGTGCCGAACACACGACCTACACGGACAATTGAACCGTTGCTTTCCCACCCGTGCTCGCACCCACACAACGGCCCCGAAAATAGATGATGTGTTGTAATAAATTTACATATTTATGAAAATCAACGCTAGCTTTCAAATGTAAATATAACGCCGGCGTGATTAATCCACCACCCGGGGAAAGCAGTGTAACAGTTGTGTGATGGCAGCTAAAAGATGAGGGGAGTGTGGAGAGGAGTGGGGTAGGAAAAAAGGGTGGGTGGATGTCAGTCAGATTTTCCCCCCGGTATACTCTCGTGATCGGTGCTGTGGATTCATGTGCCCTAACTCTCCCTTCCGGAGCTGAGCGAGTGAGTACAGTTAGGGCCAAAGATTTGAAACTGTATCGAGTGTAATATAAATATGAAACAGATGAAAATATGAATTTCAAAACCAGTTGCAACAATGATCCATTACATGGAAAAAATATGTTACCAACCACACACGCGTCCCAGTCATACGCGCGCGAGCACACCCGTAAAACGCGCACAACAAATAGCGCCTATGGCAGCACAAATCATACCGAGCGAATTATTTGATGGATTCTGCTTTATTATTGTTATTTTCAATTTTTCCCTCCCGGCCATCAATATTTTTCTATTTGGTGAGCTTTCGGTGACGACTCTGCCCACTCGTTGGTAATAATGTTATTTCTATCACCAGCTACTACCCCACACGAGTGAGATTGTTTCCCTTCACGGTTTTGCTGCTCTTTCTCTCGCTCCCTCATACTACAAACTGTGATTTCGTTTGTTCGATTGGTTGTTCGGGCTAGGGGATAGGCAGATAAGGCCACTGGTAAGCAAATAAAAAAAAATATTTGAAGCACAAATAGGTGGAACCAATAGATCTTTCCTTCCATACCCGGGAGCTACTAAACACATGACACTGAAATGGATGTGAAGGAGATGCGTCAAAAGGCTTTCTTTAATGCCATTTCAACAGAAGGCCTGGCCGTACCCCTCGCGAAAGAACAGCACGGATGGTGTCGATTATATGTTGATATATATACACACACACTCGCACACATGGCATACAGCTGACACGCACTTACGCAAGACATCCCTTACTGTGCTGTTGTGCTACCGTGGAAGGAAAATTCATTCGAGGGCAAAAAACCTTTTTCGAGTGCTACTCGAGACGGTACTGCCAAAGCGTTCCTTTTTTTAGTGTTAGCCACACACTGCAACAGGACCACGTTTACAACCAGCAGGTTCGATCGCGTTCGCGTATCCTCGCAACGCGCTCATGGCATCGTGCCAAACAGCGAGCAACAAAACCGGGTGGGCGCATCATTCCTTGCCAACACCATCATCGACAAACGATCGATGTTCGTTTCGAGTACTGAAATGTGATTTATGATTTATTGGAGCGCGATAAAACGCAACCAACCTTCGGTCCTCATGCCGCTTACCGTTTCGTCCTGTTGTTGCTGCTCATACAAACACACACACACCGGATACCGAGTGCCGAACACACGACCTACACGGACAATTGAACCGTTGCTTTCCCACCCGTGCTCGCACCCACACAACGGCCCCGAAAATAGATGATGTGTTGTAATAAATTTACATATTTATGAAAATCAACGCTAGCTTTCAAATGTAAATATAACGCCGGCGTGATTAATCCACCACCCTGGGAAAGCAGTGTAACAGTTGTGTGATGGCAGCTAAAAGATGAGGGGAGTGTGGAGAGGAGTGGGGTAGGAAAAAAGGGTGGGTGGATGTCAGTCAGATTTTCCCCCCGGTATACTCTCGTGATCGGTGCTGTGGATTCATGTGCCCTAACTCTCCCTTCCGGAGCTGAGCGAGTGAGTACAGTTAGGGCCAAAGATTTGAAACTGTATCGAGTGTAATATAAATATGAAACAGATGAAAATATGAATTACAAAACCAGTTGCAACAATGATCCATTAAACTTTATTGTATTGTATTAATTTTTTATTTTGAAAATAATTTTAAAACGTCACCCAGTGTAAACATGTTATTTTTTGTACATCAATATTGCTATTATCTACCCTTTCTCACCATCCTTCATTTTCCGAACCTTTTACACAGCGAACCAAAACCGTATGAAAAACGAAAGAGCAAACGAGTTTACACAGCGCTGCACAACTGTCCACAATTTATCCGCAAATTAGTTTGCCCAAGGATGACTTCACCCTCAATCCGAGGTGACGGTTTTCGCCTTCCCGCCTACTACCACCCAACCCACCCATCAAATGCGGGCAGTCGGTGTTGGGATTATGAAAATTAGCCACCGATGCGAGCGCACTGTTTGCATCAATCAGATTTTCTGACCGTGAGCTGGGTAAATATTTAGCTAACGCTTAATTTAGACCAGGCTGCTTAAAGATGGTCAAGAGCCATGTGTTTGTGAGTGAGTGTGTGGTATGTATGTGCATATCCGTTGCACTGTTGATGTACGCTGCACTGCACGATTGTGGTGTGACTTTTGTGAAGAGCTGTGCTGCGCGTGTTAAATGCAACGTTTGCAAAAGGATTATCGGGCACAGGGTTACATAAAAATACCACAAAATATGGCGAGTGAGTACATATTGATTGATTATGGTTTGCTTAATGAATTTAAAAGCAAATGGATATAATTTCACCCCGTAAGGTTTCATTTATGGAATAGCAATGGTGATAGAACACTGCCTTGTGGTACTCCTGCTAAAGGAGTGTAAGATGTTGATTTAATGTTACGATGAGTTGAAGGCGTGCTTTATTCGAGGAGCTGTTTTAGCAAAATTGTTGCGTATGTTATTTATTAAACATTCGTCTGGCATACGTGTGTCTTGACGAAAGCAACAATGAACACTTAAATGCTTGACAATTATAAGAATTTAAGGCACAACAATCTTAAATGGACGCATACAAAGATGGTCGCGAAACGTGGTCTGGTAGATATCAAATTACTAAATTGAGGGTAGTTTTTGTTAAAGATTTTAATTTTAATGATTGAAGGATCTTACTGTCCTAACTTTGTGCTATTACATGTAATACGAAATATTTAACGTAGTTTTAAACTCATAAACGGCACAAAAAAATCACTTATTTGAATACAGTTGATACTTCAATTTCGTTCCTTATCAACCATCCCTCAAATAAGCACTAAGCTGTCGATCGTCATGCTGAGAGCGACGAGACGAAGCCTCCATAGGACGAGTCTGATTGTAAATTGCAAAATCTTCTGTTGAATTGTTTCTATATGTTCATTCCAGCTTTGGCCTGATGGGGATGAAACAATAATAGCATTTTTAAGCATGAGCGGACTAGTTTAATGTATGGTTATGGTTCTGGGTTCGCGCAATTCGATAGATTTTCTCAAGATAATGCTTAACACTAAAGCTGAGAGCCTCTTCAAGAAATATCGCTGTATCTCCACCGTATTCAGTCTGCAGTAGTAAACAATTGCCAGTAATTCATTACTTTGCGAGTTTAATATAATATTTATATTGTTATGCATTAACATATTACGACACGACATACCGACAGATATTACGACTTACATTTGTCATTAGTTGTAGTAAATAATGACTGGTCAATAAATTTTGTTGCTTTTTCTGATTATAGTTATTTGATTCTTTAATATGATTAATTTCATAATAAATAACATTTAAAAACTTTGAAGAAAGATTAAGCTTGATTTCTATTTAATTTTTGCCGAGCTGTCGGCACGAATGAGAACACATCATTGTGGCATTACTTTTTCTCTATACCCAAAGAAGATTGACTCGAGCGTGGTTAACTAACTAAAAAATTCTTATCAATTTTCATTGAGCAAGAAACGCACCACAGCACATCCAATCATATCGCTCATATAACGAAGTTATTTACCTTCCGGTACCGGTGGAACCGTCCTACCCGTGTCAAACGACAGCCAGCAATGGTTACTGTCATCTTTTCTCGGTGTCTTCTTCATGGCCGCGGGCAATGTAAGCAATCAGCAATATCTTAATGAAATTTCGCACCGCGCTGCGGACCAGCACAACAAGCAAACCGACCACATGGGTCCTCCGTCACACAAAAACAAAAGGCCGTGCACAACAACGGGGCAGGCAGAAAAATATAAGCCACCCGAAACAGCGCGGTCTGGATTTGAGGTCCTCGAGGCTTGTCCTGTTTGTCCTGTCCTACGGCTCTGTTTGTAATCAATCAAGCAAAATCGGTCACCTTCGCAGGGCGTCTAAGTAGAAACGAAAAAAAAGTGTCCAAACCTGGGCCAACACACAACAGGATGACAATCAAGGAAAATTGGACAAAACAACAAGCGGGTCCCTGTTGTGCGCTTTGAGGTGTGATGGGGCGTTCTCAAGGTGCTGAAAATCCTATTTTTGGCAAGCCCTACCGTCGAGCTGATATACCAACATCGTAACGAGGCCACCTAGGACAACGGTGTGCACTCACCTTCACACGTACACCTGTAACCGTGTGTGGAGGTTCTCTGCACCGTGCGCCGTAATCGGGAAGAGAAGTAATTTGATTCCGGCTCACAAGAACGCGCTAACTACCCCCAGTAACGGGGACACTAACTAGTAGCTGCTCCAAAATTGACACCTTCCAACGAGGACAGCGTGCATGCAATACAAACTGCTGACAACTCGCTCCAAGGACGCTCCGAGTCGTCCCGTACCACTACACCCTGAGGGCTTGAGGCCTAAGACAGACACAGCTCACACTCACACAGACAAGCAATAGAGGAGAAAAAAGCTTCCCATCCAACACCACCGCTTCCGGGGTAATCACATACAGGCGAATTCCTAATAAAATATAAATCGTATTATGATTAATCGATGTTTGCTCGTTGTTCAACCTGTCAAACAAGCCGAACGCGTAAACACTCCGCACCACCGACCTCATCCTGCTCAGACCCGCAACAACGCAGGCCGATTGCAATCCACGCATTCGAACCGAACTATTCCCTCGCTCTCTTGTACACGAGCATCCGAAGCATGACAAAACGCAAACGCGAAAGCTATTTGAGGAATGATCTACTACAACCGCACGCATGTCATGGGAATGTTGTGTGTATGGTTTGTGTACGGAGGACAAAGCCGTGACCGCCGCGGCCTGTGAGCGGTGGAGGGCATGCAATCAAAAGAGCACGTAACCATAAATATGTATATTAGCGTCGTACGATGGAAAGATAGTTTGGGCTGTTGGTCGGTTGTAGTTTGTCGGCGGTTTTTGTCGAAGAAAAAACGAATCCTTAGAAAGGCGAAAACTTTCACACGAGCATTAGAATGACTGTTTGAAGGAAAAGCAGATGGAAGTAGCTATTTACCGAGGAGTTGCAAATAATAAAGCCTAGCAACAAGGAAATAGTCTTCATATGCACCATGTATTAACAATGCTCTCAAAAGGTTACCCACCAAAGCAGTAATATATCTGAACACAGTTATAAATGGATGTCTGAAACTTGGCTACTTTCCCGACTCATGGAAAATAGCTAAAGTTATTGCCATACCTAAACCAGGAAAAGATCACAGCCTCCCGCAAAACTACAGACCTATTAGTCTTCTCAGCTGCATAAGTAAAATATTTGAGAAACTCATAGAAGGCCGATTAGCTTTGCATACTAATAACAATAATATAATTCCTAACACACAGTTCGGGTTTCGTCCACACTTATCTACTACCCATCAATTACATAGGCTGACGAAGAATATCGTACTCAATAGAAACAACAAAAAATCTACCGGCCTGGTCTTACTCGACACCGAAAAAGCCTTTGATGCAATTTGGCATCAAGGCCTTTTATTTAAAATGATTAAATTAAACTTTCCCCGATACTTGATCAACATAATAAAATCATTCATATCAAAAAGACACAACCACATACACATAGGTAACATAAAATCAACATCTTACACTCCTTTAGCAGGAGTACCACAAGGCAGTGTTCTATCACCATTGCTATTCAACATCTATACATCAGACATCCCAGTCATGAGAAACTGCGAACAGTTCTTATATGCTGATGATTTTGCCATATCATCTTCGGCAAAATACCCAAAACTAATTATTAAAACACTTAATTCAGCCCTCAAAAAATATTCTAAATATTGTATTAAATGGAAATTAAAAGTCAATGGCGACAAGTCTGAAGCCATATTCTTTACCACAAACACATGCGCTCGTAAATTGCCAGGTAGTAATCCCACAATCGATAGAAGTGCCATTCCTTGGAAAAATACTGTAAAGTATTTAGGGCTATATCTGGATAAACGCTTGACATTTAAGACCAATACTGATAACATAACAATCAGATGCGAAAAAATGTTCAGAACTCTATATAGTTTCCTAAATAAAAAATCGAAACTGAACTTCCATAATAAATTGCTGTTATACAAAGCACTGATACGCCCAACCATAACTTACGCTTCGCCAGTATGGTCCCGGTGCGCTAAATCACATAAATTAAAACTACAAAGAACTCAGAATAAATTTCTTAAAACCATTCTTAAAGTTTCTCCTTGGTACAGAACCTCCACACTTCACGCGAAGTGTAATATTCCAACTATAAATGTAATATTAAACAACTTAAAATCATCTTACACTGCTAAGTGCTCATCTAGCACAATTCAAATATTAAGAGAACTCAGCTATTAGTAATAAGCTAGTTGGAATGAAGGTCATATATAAGTATATATTTTTGTTTTTCTTTTGTAAATATAGTAAGTAAGGTAGGAACTAGATTTAAGGATAGTCATTAAGAAGTAGGTTAAGTTTTTCTAATTTTTTACGAGGGTTTTTCAATTTCGTCACACTTTTTTCCCTCATTTCACAGTTTGAATCCACGCGATTGTAAAATTTAAAACTCATTAGCCTTAGATAGCTAACAAAATATCAAACCAATGCGGAGAGAACAAGAATTCGTACCCATTACTTCACACAACCCAGCAGAAATGTACTATAATTATGTAAAATTGGAAATAAATTAACTAACTAACTAACTAAAGCACCATGTATTGATATGCGTGTATGGATTGAGCATAAACAAAACAAGCTACTGAAAAGCAAAGTATGATATAGTACATAAAACGGAAAGTCTTGTGAAAAGTTTGATGCTTCTAAAACTCATTTATATTTTATTCGTCCAAACCGTAAAACTTTGCAATTGAACGTATAATGACGTAATAAGGATGTAAGTCTGCCAACTCTTTATAAATATTTCAGGCAAATGTGGTCACATTTACATACCGTCGATGGTATAAGATTATAATCGAGCTGAAATCTCGTGCTATCGAAACAATAGAAATAAGTATCGAATATTGGGACAAGCTTCGCACATTCAGCAATTCATTTTACTAATAACTGGTTTTTAAAACCAGATATGCTTTCACTGTCATTTTACACTTTTTTTTCACTTAACAATACGTCCCGGCAAAAAAGCACTGAAAATTTATTTAGTTTTGTGCCACGGCCATCTAAATAAAATGAAAGAATTTCATAAAAATATAGAAAATTTTAACAAGTTTGGCTCTAGTATTCGCATTTACCAAGCGTGAAAATGTTAAAGCAGTTACGATTGCTGCTGCACGTTGAAATTTGTGTTGTACCGACTCAAAGTTAGTTTCAAACGGGCGATGGGAGTTGACTCCTTGCTTTACAATATTTTGGCGAGTGTTTTCAGTAGAACTTGCTGTACCTGAGCTGCGATATTTTTTCGATTATTTTCGAAATATTATAACATTTGAGTCAATAATGAAAGTAAGAATAAAACTTAAAATAAAAAAAGAGAAAAACGGTCTGTTATGGTGTATGAAATCGAGTACGCCATATGTATAATCAAAGGTAGGAATAATAGTGTTTACTCATTTGGTCGCCTCTTTAGTTATGCTTTGTAAAAATGATTGGTGTTTCACTCTTCTTCTACTTCTTCTCTGGCTCGACAACCTCAGTAGGTATTGGCCTGCTATTTTTAGCACTATGTGACTTGGTTTTAACCGTAGCCCAGGTCCAGACGGGATTCGAATCCCGGTCCTGCCGTGATGATACCTGCGCCGCTATTGTACATACCTCCGGGCCACCCGAGTTTCACTCAACTTCCTGGTGATAATTTTGCAAAAATATTAACATAAAAAGGGTATGCTATCTCGATAAGCATAACCACTGTCGAGGTCAAAATACACTCGACAGGACTGTATCTTGTCTGCTTCTATGATATGTTTGTAGCCGTAGTTGAACAGTTCTGTGTACAATTTCAATGTATTTAGATTATTCTGAGCTTGCTGTTTAACGAAGGACATATGTAATTGATTTTTAAGAAATGTTTTCCCTTTGGTGCAGTTGGGAAATGTCCTGAAGGAATTCGATTCACGGTCTTGGCGTATAAAAGATCTGTGGCGATACCACCTTTGAACCTGTAACTGTGCTTGTAGCAAACGTATTAATCATTAGATCAAATCTCATCTTAATCGATGAAATGCACTTCAGAGCCAGGCCGAATTAAAAGCCGAATAAAATATAAAATAGTTCTTATATACTCACAGCCACTGTGCTAATCGATGCACCTCAACGATTTACGGTATGTGAAACCAGACATGGGAAGCTTCTTAATCAACGATTTTGAACTTCAAATTCCATAGCTTTAATTTATGTTTTACAAATTATATCATAAAAAACATTCATTAACTTTCAACTACAAATGAAAGCCATTCATTTAATGGTACATCACAGCACATATCGAAAACACAAAACTTACAAAAAAAAAATAATCAAATCTTCTATAGCTTCCACTAATGACTGATGAGCCTTCCGAATGTAAAATCCGTACTACGAATTCAATATCCTACCCACTGGGCACTACGTGAATGGCTTAACCGCAATGCAGGGCATAAAATCTGCTTTTCCAAACCCAATACCTTCCTCCATTTTGTGCGGTTGCAGTTTTGAATGCAGCGCACGGGCTATTGAAATGCTAGTTTTCGTTTGGTTGTGTTGTTAGTTTCTTTTCACACCGCACAGATGGATTCTGATGAGGGTGACTCTAATGAATAGAATTATTACTATTGATTACTAATTAATCACTCAATCAGCGTGGAAGCGTGATCAAATGCCATTAAAAGCGGTGCGTGGGGATAATAAAACTAGTCTCTGTATATTCTTGTAATATTTTGCCTTTTTATTGCATATTTATTTATTTTTATTAATACGTGTGTTGATTTTTTTTATTAAACGTTAACAAATTTAAATGTTTTGATGTTTTTTATTCATACCGGACGGCCTGGTCGTATTTCTTAAAATGTTTTGATTTCTTTTATAACAAGTTCAACGCCATTTTCATCACTCCCAACCCAACCGTACTAATGAGAGCAAACCTCGACCCTTGAAATGTGTCATACCGTTTGTACACATGTACAAGTTAATTCTGTCTCGTTTGATTAATGTTTGCTTTGGGTCGGTTTGGTTTTGACCCACTCGATAGTGCGATAAAACTTTCACAAGCAGGGTACACCCATGCTATGTGCCTTACAATTGGTTTGATTTGGTGTAATTTTTCTACGGCAGCACACAGATTCCGGAAGCGTGCTTGTATGTTTGCCACCCCTCCTCTTCCCTTAGCACCCACATTGACCCCTTGGAGCCCCAGTTTGTGGTGGTCATGTTTATGTTTCAATCATTAATTCACCTCAATCACCAGAAGGCAATGCTAAATCATTCAGTTCAAATGGCATTACACGAACCAATCCATTAGCTGGCAATTTGAAAAATTCCGTCCCATACAAAATGGAAACCACACAGACACACACACACACACTCATATGAATTGCAATGGGCTTCCACACACTCGCTCAATCACTGCCTATTTCTACCGCTTAACCAACGGTTATTACGGTGGCCGTATGTAGCTATTGCATTTTTAATCATTAAACTACACTTTTACCTCCTCCGATACAAAAAAACCCAACTATTCAACGGAAATGTGACAGATGTGTGGTAAATTATTATTTCAATTTCAACAAAAAAAGCTCAACTTCAACTTCACGCTTTAAGGACAAACAAATAAAACACAAGCAAGTATCAGGCACATCAAAGGTTATCTTTGATGCAATTATTTCATACAGACCGTAATTAATTGATTGGTAATTAAAAAATCGCGAACAAAACAACCCATATTTTATTGATTATCTTGCCGTTAACCGATCGGGCTGATTAATATATAATGTAGCATAAACTGTAAAATAGATTAATACTATTAAAACCATTCGTGGTAAAACAGGTTAATTGGTGTAAGTGTTCTTCAAATAAGCACAGCATGATATACATTTTCCAAACACCATAAACCAATCCAGTGCATTTCGGGACTCTTACAAAAAAGTTCAAACTACAAGTAGACGGAAAAAAGATTAGCCAACGCTATCTTAAATTATCTTAACAAACAACATCCGTCAATCACGGCCGAAATCGATCACATCAAACCCGCCGCCGGTGGAGTGCCCTGATAAAGTAAAAAAGCCCTCCCAATAAGCTGGTTCATCTTACCGTTCTTGCAGCTGCTTCTTGACAGCCGGCTCAAATCAGCGAGACCACCGCTAGGCCCCAGCAAACCATAACAATAACAGGCTCTTACTTTACCCGAGTGCTTTAACCCTTAATAGAGCGGTCCATTAGCGGAAGCTGTCGTATATCTAACCAATCAAACGAGCAATTGTGGAACTTGTGAAGAAGCGAAGCCGAAACGCGTTGGTAGGGGGGTTTCCATTCGTCGACCATCTTCAAGACCGGGGCCCAAGGTAATGATAATCCCTTCGAAAAATCCCGTTACAACCTGAAGGTTCAACCGTCACCACAGGAACAAGCGACCGACCGACCGACCGACCGAACCGTGCGGGAAGAAAAATAACATCAAATTTCAATTTCTCAATCAAACTAAATTGACTTTAACAATGACACTTACTTGTAACGGTGCCTCGGTAGACCAGCTACCCGCCAACCGTCCAGGGCCGGAAAACTAAACACGGTTACGTGGCCAACGGTGGACTGCTCGCGTCTAAGATCTGGGCTCGCTTTTCGTTTCTCGAAAAAA
Organism: Anopheles maculatus; assembly: GCA_002091835.1. Taxonomy (NCBI): domain Eukaryota; kingdom Metazoa; phylum Arthropoda; class Insecta; order Diptera; family Culicidae; genus Anopheles; species Anopheles maculatus. The sequence goes on along the minus strand of KZ061929.1, from coordinate 128,681 downwards.
AAAAAAAGAAACGGTGCTGATCGTCGATGTCGCAAGGCAGATGATGATAAGGGGCAGCAGCTTAAGGAACAGTCCATTGAATTACCACGACAGGCGTCTAGGCCCATTTCAACCCATGAGCCTTCAGCCGGAAGGATCTCGCTCCAACCGCGATCAGCCAACCGAGAAGTGAACCTAACGGCTAACTGGAAAGCTTCCATTCACCGAGCTAGCAACGAAACCAAAAAAAAAAATGACTTACTTAGCAAACCAAGTGAACGGCTGAAGCCAAAAGCAAAATAACCAACGACACGCAACGAGGTAGCGAAGGAAGTGTGGAAATAGAGAGACAGAGAAAGGACACTAGGAAAACAACCTTCATCGTCATCATTGTCGTCCTTCTTCGTAACTTTCACGTGTTTTTTTTGTGTCGTCAGCTTCAACAAGCCCGCTTAAGGAATGTTGCTTTTAGAAAGAGGTTTGTCTTCCAATATTCCACACCCTCAAATTTCGTTCCCCTGTTTTACCCTTCACCGACTTGCTCGGTCCTTAACTGGTAGTTTGGTAAGAATGTGGTGTTAAATCCCCTCATAATCACTTTCTTTGTGACACGGGCGCACAATTTAAAGGAACGTTAGTTTTCATCCCAACGAAAAAAAAAATATATAGAAATGAATCCTTCGGGTTCTAGACGCTACCATACCGGCACTATGTAGAGAGACAGCTAGATATATCGTGAAAAAAAAACTCTTCCACTCAATACGATGGTCAGCATGTAGGATTGTGGAGCATGCTGGCCTAGGCAGTTGTTCCGAGGCAAGTTACCATCGACCGAGCTGGAACACTAATGAAGATGTGCTCCTTCGGCATCTATTAATAAATAAAAGAGTTATCCCTTTTTTTGGTACGCTTTGGTTCAGTAGCTCTCTTGTTAGATGGATTTGAAGATAGAATGAAAAACCAATGTCCAAAAACAAAAACGACTATTTGATTTCAAAGGTAAAAAATGGCTATACTTAAAATAAGTGAATTTTAATATTTTCCTTGTATGACCGTTTTTTAAGTGTCCATAATTGACATTGATGTGCGCACCTCAAAATTGAGTTATTATGAATGGGGTGCCTCAGGGCATCTTATTTCTACACCAAAAAGTAGTAAAATCCGTTCCGTTGCGGGAATTGTATGGTATGATGCATTGAGATCTCATAAAGCTTTCGTGCCATTAATACATTCTTATCAATTCTATTGTTGAAACAGGCTTTTCTTTACCATCTTAAATATTGATTATAACTTAAATCAAATTTGTGAATACTTACTTACTTACTTACTTATCAGGCGCTACAACCGCTTCGCGGTCTTGGCGTGCTACAACAATCCTCAATACCGCTCACGGTCTAGCGCCGTCGTCTGCCAATCCATTATCCCGGCCGTTCTGGCGGACGCATCAACGCCATCACTCCATCTCAGTTTGGGCCTACCACGCCTCCTCTGTCCATGTGGACGGCCTAAAAGGACTTTACGGGCTGGGTCGTCCGGTGCCATTCTCATGACATGACCAGCCCACCGGAGCCTGGCGAGCCTAATTCGCTGCACGATGGTGAGTTCACCGTACAGCTCATAGAGCTCGTCATTGTAGCGGCTCCTCCATTGTCCTTTCACACATACGGGGCCAAAAATCCTTCTGAGCATCTTCCTCTCGAACGCGGCTAAGAGGGTTTCGTCAGTTTTGGACAGAGTCCATGTCTCAGAGGCGTATGTGAGTACTGGGACTATAAAGGTTTTGTACAGTCCTAGCTTCGTCCGTCGCGACAGGTATTTTGAGTGGAGAAGTTTCCTCAGGCTGTAGTATGACCGGTTGGCAACCAGCACCCTTGCGCGCAACTCAGCATCTATGTTGTTGTCGGTGCTGACTTTTGTCCCCAGATAGGTGAAGTTTTGGACGACTTCGAAGGTGCGATCACCTATCTGTACATCACCCCTGCGTAAATCAGTGTTGTTAGCAGGGCCGCTGGTGGTGCCACCATCATTTTGGTTTTTGCCTCGTTGATCTCCAACCCGAGGTTCATTGCCGCATGCTCGATCCTTTGGTAAGCTTCTGCTACATAAGAGAGCCTCAAACCAATGATGTCTATGTCATCAGCGTATGCCAAGATCTGGAGTGACTGATAGAAGATGGTCCCCGAAGTTTCCACTTCCGAGTCTCGGATGGCCCTCTCTAGCGCCAGATTGAATAGGAGGCAACCAAGCCCGTCTCCCTGGCGCAGACCCTTGGTGGTAGCAAAGGGTCCTGAGAGTTTGAGAAATTTGTGAATACCTATGTCCGAACTGTCAAATTTCGGATACTTTCCGGACGATTCAACTTTCGATAGGAAAATTTTTGGTGATAAAGGATTCGAAATTATTGCAGATTGTGATGGTTTCCCGGGGTTTTGTCTACTGATTCTTCGGGATCCCTCCTTTTCCCCCTATTTATAGATTTTTACATGTAAAGCGCTTTCTACTGGAAACACAGAGTATTAACTAGTCAAGTTTCATTTGACATTAATTGTAAATTACAATAAGCAATACGGCCGTCTGCTTGAACAGACCTTCCTACAGACTGTCCTACATGAACAATAACTAAACATTTTTTTAACAATGAATGAGAAAAAATAAACAAACGTTTACTTTACGTTCTAGTCTCCTCTTTCTATGCAAACTTTGTTTGGTTTTGTCCCATTTACATTAAGATAAATAAAGTTTTATGCGAATGTCTCATGTGCAGTGCGTGGTGATTTAAATACAGGAGTTATATTTATTGCTTCATTTCCATTATCTCTAACACTTATCAATTTAAAAATGTATAAAAAAATTATTCTTATATGATTCTTTGAAGAGGCTTCATTTGAATACAGATATATTTCAAGTGCAGGAAAATTAACAGTGCTAAAAATACGTTTTCAGCTTCAGAATCACCGCACAACTAGCCTAGTATATCACATAAACCACCAAGCTTTGTACTGCTGTTCCTTTACAGAGCAAAGCTTCTCAAAGCGTGATGCAAGAATGTATTTTCTATGTGTAAATGTGCGTTGCATAGAGCAAAATTTTACATACCATGAAGAATGTGTTCTCCACGACTTTTTCTGCAAAAGGTGTGCGAGCGTCTGTGTACGAGCGTCGTGCACGTACATATGCAATCGCTGCCTGGTTATGCTCAAATCTATGCTATACAGCCTCATTCACCTGCAAAACTCGACCCGAAAACCAGCTGAAAAGAAAGTGACAGCGAAAAAGGTAGGTGACACCCGGTTCCGGTGGAGTTTAAGCAGAACGGAACGAAAAAAAAAAAACACATAAATCGAGCCCCGGACACACGGGGATACACCTTTTGGGTCAAGGAACATTATTTTTGAAAAAAAAGGACCATCTACAGACGCGTCCGTTGGGTCTTGTTTGAGATTCTTCTTTCGGGTGAAGAATCTTCACTGCTTCGAGATGATGTTTTTTTTTCTCAAGTCTTCGCTTTCTTTCTCTTCCATTTTTGCTTCAGTTCTGGACACGTTCTTTCACGGAACTGGTTTCCCATCCTTGAAAGTATATGAGTACATGTATCTCGAGTATGGGTATGTGTATGAGCGTGTGTGTAAAAACGAGGACAAACTTTACCGGGCGGGTGCAAATATTAGACTAAAGCTAGCCTAATAAGGAAGTTTACCACTCGTCTCGCACGCTTTTACCAAACACACCTCTGCTCCCTTACCATCATTCTCATCACCATTCTAAGCTTTTCGGGACACGGGATTCAATTCTTGCGTTAAGCCACGACATACAAACACACATGAACATGGGCCACAGGAGGAGAATCCCGGAAGCCGGATTCTTTTCTGCGGCATACCGCACACTCTCAACAAACACACGCCGGTGGTAACGCTCCGTCCGGTTTCTTTAACTTCTTCAACCCAACACACACACACATACAAGCTCATGAGCAAAAAGGATAATCTGGTCGGTCTTTATCCTTTCCTGGGCCACGGCCAAAAACAGCTAGCCCGTCCATCCAGCAGGAGCAAGCAAGCAAACGATGAAACGTGAGAACCGTGCGCGTGGCATTTACTTGAGCCGGGTGCCTTTACACTAGTGAAAAGGTTGAAGGATAATTTTGTACCCCGTATTTCCTTTCACTACCACTCACCTTAAGACAATCCCCAAACCTTCTAATAGAAGTCAGTTTGAAAGCTCCCAGTTGTGTGTGTGTGTGTGTTTGAGAGAAACGGTGTTTTTTTCGTCTTCGTTGCTGTTCTGCTCCTTTTAAGAGTTGTTGTTTAGACTCACTATCTTGATTTTTTAATGATGCAGCACTATTTCTGCTACACGGTTCGGTTGGTGCTTTGGTGCGCAAAATTTAGGTCCTGGATAAATATTTGATGCTGTGCCGGGCCGCCGATGGGAAGTTTAGTTTTCAAAGCGATAGGCGAAAATTGTTATCTCGCATCAATTGTAAATATTTGCTGCTAAACTGGTGGGTCGGCTGTTGGGGATGGATTTTTCCCTTTTTTTACTATCGTCCATTGGAATGCGTGTATTGTAATGTGGTTTATATAATAAAACAGACAAGCAGATCGTATCCAGACACCCTGAGGGTTTAGGACTAAAGCTCTGTTGGATTAATTAACGATGCTCCTTTACTTTTATCGTGTTTATTGCAAAAGTTGCAATGTGAATTAATATACGAAAATAAAATAAAATAATTCATCTTCCTCTACAACGTACTCGTGACTTTATATGGATACGATAGATTCTTTTCGTTTACTCACACATGCTCGAAATAAGTTTTTCTTCAAACACATTATGGCCGTTGATAAACGACAATCTGCAAAACAGTCAAGCCTTCCCTAGCATCAACACTTTGCACCAAAAATCCACATCTAACAGAAAACAACAAGAAGCAAAGAAAAGAATTTTACCACGGTGAACTTTCCACCAGGCACAACGATCCTGTAAATCAAAGCTTAATTGCCGTCTTAATCGTTTGCACATAATGAAAACAACTCTCATGTTGTTTCGTCACCCACCAGCAACGACAAAGCGCTGAAGCCATATCAGTTCCCTTCTGTCGCGACGAATTGTGAAACCTCTGTGTTGTGTTGTGTCGTGTTTTGTTATGTGTGGCTCCAAACCATACGACAGAAAGACTACCAGAGTGCAGCTTCACATGTACATGGGAATGGTCTAAGGGGAAAAACTTTCGCGATCAAACACCTTAACCGCTTGCTAGGCACAGCACAGCTCGCAGCTGAAACCAGGGATAAATGTGTCCCGTCTAAAGTCTGGACTGATGTGTGATTGTGTGAGTGAACAACAATCTGTGTGGTGGTTGTTGTTTTGTAAATTATACAAAGTTAATCGCTGAACTCTTTTAACCTCCATCGTATGTGCTGTTGCGTTCGTTTTTATTTACAGCGGTAAAAGAAAACTCTGATAACATAAACATTTAATTTTAAGCGCCACATGCGCACATTCACCTACCAACCAAAAAATAAAAATGACGGCATGAACAGTAGTTGTGGAATATTGCAAGAGTTGTTATTAATATTATTTGCACACATGACAACATTGTGTTAAAAACCTAATAAACAAATTCAAAGAAATGAAAAATTCGATTTCATACAAGTTTTTGTTGGAAACTAGCTAACCAATTATCCTAGATTTTTTAAAGAAATCCTGTTCATCGTTTTCCCTAACCTATTGGTCAATTTGCATTTAACAAAGTCCAACATGCTAAACCTAGTAAATCGAAATGAACAAGACTTAAATTATCATGATTAAATTATGTTCGATGTTTCACAGTTTAGAATACAAGCTTTCTTCATCTTGTTCTTTCACTCTGCAATCTCGAGATCTTGACGTGCCATATTGGGACTATAAAAGTTATTTACAGGTCACGGCAGGTACACATAACAAAGGCTATAAATATTTCAAGATAACTATTTTAATATGGGCAATATTTTTGCAAAATAAATAATACCAAAAAGCCTTTTCGATAAAGGCTTAGATCACAGCAGGGCCATGGTGCAAATCCTTTGTGACGCCTGCACATAGGCAATGGAATCACATAATTCCATAGTTCCATTATAGAATAATTGCAGGTAGATAATGATGATCGCGATTGGTGGATGTTGTAAACTATAGGTTAGAATAAGATAGATAATAAAAGATAGGGATAGCACAGCTAGCATAAGAATATGAAGCATAAGATGGAAAGTAATGATAAATAAAAAGTAAATAAATTAAGCTAGGATTAGATTAAGGAAATATAGTATAAATAGCGAACAGGATTTTAGGATAGGCCATTCGAAGTCTATAAACTTAAGGGGAAACTCTGCCTGACCGAAAAGTAAAAATAAGATGAAGATAAAAGCGCAAAAGTTACTCGCGGTGACGTATTCATATAAAGTCTAATAAATGGAATATCACATCTTATTGTGACTGCTTCCCCGTAGTGCGGACGGACTATCAAACTTTGTGATTTTAATATGTGTAGTAAGTTGACTGGCAAGACCTAGCAGTTGTGTAAAAATTTGGGAAAATCGAAAAGCAATGTTTAAAAAGTAATATCATTGCCGGCTCAGAGCCAATCACGGCAGAGTATAGTATCGAATCTCGTTCGTAATTTAGATTTATACACATGACTGACCTTCCAGCTTTTATACAACGAAGTCAGGGAATGCAGAAATCTTAGACGACTATAAAAAAAGCGATTTGACTACAATTTCGGCTTCGGTACTTGACTACAAATGCCAGCGTCATAAGAAATAAATCATTTACTAAAATGCTGAACAAATTAAGCATTTTTATATTTGATATCGTCAAAGCTTTCAAATAAGTTAAAAATACAAAAGAGTAATTCTTAATTGAACGTTGAATTGAATAAAATTAATGTATGGAATATCATTTGATACTTGTTGCAGAGAAGCGCCGAGCTGTTGAGTTTTATGTTTGCTTTAGTTTTAAGTAAACTTAAAGTAAAATTCAAATGAGTCTTCTTTTGCAATACTTTATATAAAAAATGTAAAAATCTCGAAGCAAATTGACACAACTACTATTAAGTTTAATATTTATTATTGTCTAAAATAACGAAGAACATTGCATCCAGCATGATACTTACCACTCGTTTTAATTCGAACTTTGTAAACCTCACTCAAACACATATTCCACACTGTACTGATCGCACTCAATTATGGTTTTGGTCGCGGTGAAAAGAGCCAACAAAAACGTCACATACATTCAAAGTATCCACAACACCGGAAGTCCTCAAGGCGGAAAGTATCACACATACACACACACACACACACACACACACACACACAAAAAACGAATCATCCAATCTACATCTTCTTCTACGGTTTCGTTCATCCCTCACAGGGCCTTCCTTTGAAAATTTCCTTCCACATCTCCCGTACGATCCCAGCCATTGTCTTTACTTTCTTCCTAAACTTCTTCCCGTTTGTTAGCCTCATGCATTCAAAATTCACCCTTAAGTGGCTGGGCGTAGTGCGGTGGTAAGCAGTCAGCAGTATGAAAGTAAATGTCCTCCCACAGTTCATGGAACGAAGAAGATGAAACAGCGGCCTGCAAACGGGTGGGCAGAAAAAAAGTCCCTCAAACGGGATGAACTGCAAACAACAAGCGAAAGCAGCTCGGAAAAAAAACCTTACCAGCACAATATCATTACGAAGCTTGTCTGATAAACGGCACCTTGGACGGAAAAGGTGACATGGTCGCGCTCACACACAGTCAGGAGAAGAAAGTCGCGAAACACACACAAACACACACACTCCCATTCTCCGGAAGTAAGGGCACAGGAGGCTGCTTTCGCCTCAGCACACCTCTCGCTTTACTGTCTCGTTCTCACTTTCTTTCTCACTGTGGCGGCCGGATTTCGTTCTATCAGCCGTGCAATGTGCAAAATGAAAACACATTGTTTGCCGTTGTGCTCATGCGAGAATGATTTATAGGTCCCGAATCGTAAATGTCGCACAACGTGATTAAGCCATGGGGAAAATGAGCATTATTTATGGACACGGACACGGTTGCAGGTTGTCGTGAAGTGATCGCTTGGGACGCTCGTACGCCGCCACTCGCACCCTGTGCTGGCCTCGCAAGACTTTCGTCCAAGCTACATACGTACTAATACACATATGTGTGCTTAAGCTTTTGAAACCCAGCGCCGGGAAAAACTGGCGGAAAGAGAAAAGGCTTTCCGACCACACAAGCAGGGCACACGGGCGTAGAAAATAGATAAGGCAAGTGGCAAAAACATAAGACACACCAAGTGCACCGATACGCGCTAACGACAAACGGTGAAGCAAAGGTGGAAAATGTGAGGCAAGAAAAAGCAGTGAAATAACGGAACAGAAAGTAAGAAACAGGAAAGCTTACCCAACAGAAAGCTTTTGCACGTGGGCGAAAAGGGAAATGTGTGAGCCGCAGAAATGATCCTCCAGCTCCCCTACACGCGCAGGAACTTCCCTTTGAAATGGTGTGATGGGTCGCGAAGAAAAATGCGTGCCTTGGGAGGGATGAAAACCAGGGTTGAGAAGATCATTACAATGGTTTGGCCCAGGAACGGTGTAGTGTGTGCTGTTCATCGTGCAACGGTGTCAACATTTTGCTTTAACCTTGCCGACAAGTAAAAAGCATATTTTTACGCCTTCTTACCTTGTAGATGTTACTGTGGAAGGAAGAAACGGTATCAACACAATGTTGCAAGTGACTGTTACTCTCCCGTTTAAGATGCTCATGCGTCATCAGGCTGCTGGGCTGGAGAACGTGCCAGCGAGGTATTAATTCATGCACTGTTTAATAGAGTTATAAACAAGATAAGCAGACCCATCTAAAATGAAACGCAATATAGTGGTTTTTAATAGAATCTTACAAGCAAGCGTTCGGGAAGGTATGGGTCAAAGGCGTACCGAGACTTCCTGGATAGGATTGAACCGATAAGCGGACACAATGAAGGTAAATACAGGATCGATTGTGTCATCAATCGCCTAAGCCTTCCTAGACATGTGACAGCAGTCCGTTCAAGATTAATATAACCATAACTCTTAAGCAAATCATCAACACCGCTTCCAGCACTGTAATGATGACTGCGTAGTACACGCGCTAAGTCCGCCTCTCACAGCGAATTCGAATAATGGAATAATTAATTGTCAACCGTCACCATCATCATCGTCATCATCGCCACCATCATTGCGTTTGGCTCGAAGTGGGTGTTTCTTTGGCCAATTTTGCCAACCTCATTCACCGCAACAATCCGCTGACACATCCACGGCTAATCACCGGGTCGTCAACACCCCGTACATAACGCCCAGCACATCGGAACGGGATGACACGCAGTCATCCCATCGAGTAATCTGCTTTCAACTAGTTTCAGCACTGTGTGCGGCTGAGCAACAAGAACGAAAACAAAAACCAGTCACCGTTTCAATCCCTACACTAGTATACCATATTGTATCATAAAGCAATTTATCTCTTTCAGAGAACATTTCTTCCACCTAACGCTAGAATGTCTGCAAGAAAATGCGGTCCAGAGAGAAGAACTGCTTAATTACACCCCTTCGATTGTAAAGATTTGTGCGCGTGAAGTTGTGCTGCGGCAAACACGAGAAAATGGCTAGATAAGCTTCAACTTCAACCTGGCCACTAGCATAGCCGGGGCAAGATTCTGACGAAGCATGATTTCTTCCGACAGCTAGCTCTCGGAACTCTCGGTTCCTGAACCATAATGACACGGTAGCATGTTTCTCGTGGCGAATAAGCATTATCCCGAAGAAGAAGAAGATTCCCAGCGGCCAAGTAGTGGAAGTTGTAAGCGATATCGTATCATTATTTTCGATCGATTCTCCTGGTGTTAAAGTGTACATCTTCGCTTTCAACTTCCGAACCGACCGAGCAAAGTTTAATTAATTATCCACAGCATGGCACCAATTACAGCTCAACACACTGTCCCGGACACTTCCTCCTTTTGTGGTACGCCTTAATGTTTCGCCGGGGTGACACCCGTGACCGTTGAAAATGGTGGCAATGGTGGCCGTTAGTTACCGGATGACTTCCGCTACGCAGCTCGGTGCGTGGTATCGTGCCGCATTAACGTTTGTACTTGTGAGAGGATACGCTTTGGATGTGAAGTGACACTAAGAAAGAATCGTAAAAATGTGATTCATGAGGAATACAATGAAAACATTAAGAATATAGACCATTCTTGATCCTTTATTAAAGAACCGTTTTCTTCTACAAAAATATTAGTTGTGCTGAAGATAGCGTGGCCGGTTGTGACAAATGTGTCCCATTTTCTAGAACATAGACAAGCCTCTTTAGAAATACAATAGTAAAGTGAAGAGTGTTAACAATCTGCATCAATTAATATGCGCAAGCACAATGGCAATCCTTTCCCGACCTCATGACAGTTTGTGTCAAACGCAAATGCCACCCGTCAAAAAGTGTTTACAATCGATCGTCCACCACCATCACCAGGCTGAAACAACAAAGAAAATGGTGCTTTAAAGCATCCCCTACCAATGCCCAGCACAACACGCAGCTAGGCTTGATTTTGGCAATTTAATTAATCACACCATGCCTAACTCCCTCCAATAACAGTGTCGGTGATGGTGAGCTGGACGAAGCAGTTTAGTTTCTGATCCTGACATCATCTTTGAAGTGTCGGGCACAGGTCAAAGAGGCGTGTTTACGGGATAAGTCGGCCTGCATCCATGCCGTAATCTTGGTTGTACAGGTAAGGCTGTGTGTCACGTTCCGATGCTGCTTGTTTTGCCGCAGATTTGACGTAATTGTTTTGCAGGATTAGCATAACAATGTGACCGCTTCTCGACTAACGGTACCATTTGTGTTTGTCCAGTAGTGTTCCCCGGCTGACACCTTTTGACGACGGTGAGTGTTTGTTTATCCTTTCGGTGAAATGGCGTTCGATTGCACTGCGAATACAAATGGTGATGTGATGACATGCTGGGTACTGCAATCTCTTTAACGCATAGAAGAAAAATATATTTAACGTGTTGTACAGTTTGTGGCCTACAAGACGGCACACGTTTTTCAAAAGCCTAATCAAGATGTAGACAAAGACACGACAGCATAATTGTGTTCAACATGCATCGATACACTGTTGGGGCAAATGGGATTTCAAGAGCTCAACACGCTTTATGAAGAATGAAATAAAAAGTGGTATTAGATGGTGTCACCTTCACACTTTATCACTATAAAGCAGTGTAGTTTTTAAATATTTAAAAAAATAATAGGCCTTTTAAATTAAAATATGGCTTTTTTTCTAGAAAAAATAAGATCTATAAACTCAAAACATATGTTTCAAAGGGGCCAGATAAGGCCAATTGAATTGAAATAAACAAATAACAAATAACAAAACAGAACGATTTTTTATTTACGTAAGATTTTTTCAACGTACATATCATACCTGTTTGATGAGTGGCCATTATGCTTTCAATATAGTTATTAACATTTGTTTGTATGGTTTTTGAATAATATTATGTTATGAACAAACATTTTATAATATTATCCATTTTTCATACTATCTCTTGCAATTGAATACATGATATAGTTCGTAGATGAAATTTCTAATCTGTATAATTACATTTCCCCGTTGCTCGCTCGGATTTGTATATGTAGCATGAAAACTTCATATCGTTTAGGTAACTCTCAATGTAGTTTATTACACTATGTTTCAGTGCTCTGTTAAAAAAATTATTGAGGCAGTTTGGTCTTTTTGTCAAAAAATTTCCCTGCAAATGCAAAAACTAGGAAAAAATTAACCGAGTGGCTGAAACCTCACTTCATAACCCTATCTTTTCCGTCACTATTCTTTTGGTGCGCCTCCATAACTACTATCAATGACTGGGCGCCTCCATGAATTGAAGAAATTTAACTTTTTATAAGTTAGCCGAATATGTGTTTTCCTCCCAATGACTTCAAACATTATTAAAATTGATAAATCATTAACTAATCAAATATCAACTTAATAAAAACATATAAAAGTTCACGCGTAAGTAACAGCCTTGCTAAATTGCTAATAAACCAGTCGTCAGAATTGGGTTCGAATCCCGTCTAAACCATGTAATCCTACGCATAACGGACTATCCAGGTACGGGTAATGAACTAGTCAACAAAAGCCAGTAATGGCAGGCCTAGATCTCGTGAACGAAGAGCCAAATAAAAAGTAACTAAAGTAATGGCAAACTTTATAAACCTTTGAGAACACAAAGACGTACTATCTAAAATAAATTAATTATTATATTTAACTATACTTCTACATTCAAAGTATTAATATTTGTGACTCTACATATTACAGTCAGTAATAGTATTAATATTATTTATGGTATATAGATGATTTAAGTTAAAGAGTGTTTTAGTATTTCTTATTAAGATTTTTAAAGTTCTATAGTGAAAAGCAGCAATAAGAATAACTGTATCTGATGTTGATATTTCCTTCTTTTGGTTTCACCAGCCATGCAAATATAAGTCATGCTAACTCTAGGTGACGCGGATATCAGTTCTAGATGTTTCGAGATGGCAAAACAACGGAACGAATGCATCTCACCCAACTGTTTCAACCGACGCAGAACAACGAGCCAGTGGAGCAGAGCAGAACAAGATTCAGCACGAAAAAGTGGACACCTTGTTAGCTGGGTTGCAGCACAGAGTGCTCGGTAGGATTATGTATGTAACAATGCCAACTAATCCTATTTGGTTGAGAAACAGGGTCTGAAACTGCTGCGCTCCCGCTGATACTGTTTGTATTTTGCTTTCATCAGCAGACGATCACGAGGCTCGGATGTTTTGTTGATGCTGCCGTGAGGTGTAGTCGCGATTTTGCGCTGCATGTCTCCTTTATTTTTTGTTGTTGCTTACTGTCTTTCTCTATGCACACGCTCGCCTTGCGACTAGTTGGTGCGGAATAAATAGAAGAAAAACATCTATAAGAGGTAAAAAGCGGTGGAAAAATGCGCCACACTCAGTGGCCCAGAAACGCTCGGCAAAAGTGGAAACACTCCTAATGATGGTCTTACGTCCGATGCACCCTTGCATAATGTCATAATAAGACCCTCACGGCTAGCTCACGGCTAATGGCCAACGATTTGCTGGAACAATCCACCTCCATTGGCTGCCCGACGGTTTCGTCGCCACCTCCCGTAGGCACACCATTAGCATCGGATTATTTTAGAAAGCACCACGCAAAACGATATCGCACATGCGCCGGACGCTTTTCTTCTATGCTAACCTAGAAGCAACAGAAAAAAAAGAAAGCAGAAATACAAGCTTCCAAAGTGTTTCTTTTTGTCGCTACACAGTCGCAGTGAGAAGATTCAAGCGCTGGGACAGTAAGCGTGAACAGGAACGGTTCCTTAATTGGATTAGTTTCTTCCGTACCCGTTGAATAATTCATTACGGAATCGTGGAAGTGATGATTTTAAAATATTATTTTAAACACAGTTACCCAGCTTTCCAAGCATTGGGCATGGAATGTATAAAAAAGGGGATAAAAAACGCGAACCTCGTTCCGCGAAATCTGTTGTATCGTATTCGGAATTAATCAGAATTCGTTTCTGACAGGCCTTAATAGCAAGTAAACCATAACATCAGGAACACATTTTGCTGCATGCACGAGCACAGCAGAAAAACAAAACTGACCACACAACCAATTCCAATGTGACGTCCAACATAACCACATTCGTACACATGGTTATCAAAGCCTCACCTCTTTTTCTTGCATCAACTGTTTTTTGTTTTAATATAAAACTTTTCCCTGAGCAAAACAAAAACGAAACGTAAAAACACCAAATGCCATTTGCTTCACCAAATGTCAACCTTCTATTGAGCACTGTTTATGGCATTTTGGTACGTAGGAGTGTGCTTTACCTTATCCATTTTTGCCACGTCAAAAAACAAGTGGTAAACGCCTCCTTTCTCTCATTTTGACAGCATCGTTTGATAGATGAAAACCCGTTGGAAAAGGCGACCGAACCCATCTGCTTTAAATGCTGTGGTCGATGATAGCATAAGATCGAATGGACGTGAAAAACCTTCAGCAAGGAATGTAAGGGCAAATCAAACTAAGACAGACCTGAAACGTTATCGAAGGCAGCTTCTTCGCCTGTGTGAACGTCCAGATGAAAATGAAAAACGAAAGGGAACGAACATCGGAATATATTTCCGGTTACAGCCCGTATTGGAAGCATTTTTTCGCACCATTTTTGTGGAGGACCAAATTATTCCAATCACAACCACCACAACCGAAACATCACATTACAGCTCTTTCGTCACCCCATTGGGTGACCCGCGAAACCATGGTGCTTCAAAAACACTGACAGCCGTATTTTGTCCTTCATCTCGTGGTCCCATTTTTCATTCGTCCCTTGTTCTTCACGTTATGCTGCCGATTCTAACTACATGTCTTCTTGATTTTCAGTTTTCGCTTAAAGTTGGCCTACCGTCATCATGGCGTGTTCCTACTCTTTCGTTTTCAACCACCCACTTCAACACCTTCGATCATCTCGTAGCACAAATGGGTTGAACCTATGCTCCGGGGTCTCGCGTTTCCTGGTTCGTTTGTAAAAATGAAACGGGGCCGACCCTGGACATCCAGACCCACGTCAAGCCCCAAACGAAATGGCCAAAAACGGATGTCCGAAACGTTGCCGGAACCGGTCCACGGAATATGCGTCACGATGAAGGAAACCCAACCATCCGCCTACCGGGAAGGTTCGATAAGGTTCGCCAATAATGGAGGACGCCTCATTGCGGATGGAGATGTATGTACGCCCGGTGAGATGGGTACGATGGCGAAAGTCACCACCAAATACTCTCGATTTCGACAGGGCGTATCTAAACGACGATAAATTTTAGCGATTGACAGGAATTTATGCGATAAAAGCTTGATACTTGCTAGGTTTTTTCTTCCCTCTTTCACCCACAACCAAGTGAGAAAAGCAATCAGAACCCGGTGCCAGTGAAAAAAGTGTTTTCTTTTCTTAATTTGAAGACAGCTTGAATTTTGATGTTCATTTCAAAATTGTTTCCCTCTTGTAAAGATAAGATTCTTTGAGACATGATGACGGATCTGAAGCGAGGACAGTTTATTTCGAGCAGGGTTGTTATCTCGACAACACTTCTATACAATGGGGTACTTGCTTTGAACAGAGGTAAAAAACGAAAGTTATCTAATATGAGTGAACAAACACGAATTCTTAGGAATACATGTAAAATACGAAAATAAGATCTAACCAAAAATTGCACCTAAAAGAGGTTTAACCAAATATATTCATAGGAGGATAGCTGAAGAAAAAAAAAATCTATTTAATTTCACTAATAAGTTCAACTTCATTTGTAAAATATCGGTACTAGTTTTTGCATGGCAGCATCGGTGATCAAATCTCTTCCACCGTAATGAAGACAGACCGTCGTACGATATTCCATCTAATATTCTGCTAAATCATGATTAGTTGTTTTAAATGCTTTGTGGCGCTACGATCCGCAACCCAAAGCCTCATTCCTGTTTGTACCGAGGGTAAGAATCCTGAAATGTCACCTTATCCCGGGAATAACCGGACGCAAATATTATCTAGTCCATATGAGATGTCCAGATCGTAGCAAGGGTCTTAACCGTACGCCATGTTTCTGGTGCGTTTGGTTCATTAGCTGTGTGATTTCCTTGTTCTTTCTCGCTGACGTATAAGTGGTAAGCTTTGATCGCTGCTACTGTACCATTTCGATCAGGTAAACAGTTGGAGTTGATGTAATGATGGTGTGAGGATCACATCAATAGCCCATCCGCATGGCAAAAAATAAACACAGTACTCAGTAAGTTCACGTTTGCATCTCTAAGAAGACGATTTTAATAAATACTAAAATTCTAAATTATCTAGCTTTGCGGTCTATGATGACTTAAATTTGCAAATCTGAAATGTTTAAGCCACCTACCATCAAGCAGTAGAGCAGTCGCAGCAGTTGAACCGAGCCGGGTAAACCCATCCCAAAGAATCAGACTACTGACACACCATTCTGACTATTAATTTGCAAAACGCGTTACAAACTTGCATACTTTATTGGCAGAGTAAAGGCGCTTAAAATGTGAGGAATTAAAGTATAAGACTGTACAATACTTTAAAATGTACGTGTTAGCAGTTATCATTTCATAAAAAGCTTTTAATTACATGTCTAGAGCTTTGTTGACATGAACTTACCTTGCGAAAAAGCTAGAGAATCGTGAATATCACTTGTTTAAAAACAAATGTAAACAAGCATAACACCCTGCTGAAATGACCAATATACAAGTGAAGAAAAATTTCTTTCTATCATGATGCAAACAATGAAGCACCAGCTAGTTTTGTCTGCCACCATAGTCCTTTTCTGCAACAGAAAACCATAATTTTGTACCAACTAAGATCGGGCTACCGTTGCTAAGTGATATTGATTTCCTCGCGCTATTTCATACGCCAACCCGGTTGTCAGTTACGACTGGTGTACCAGAAAATTACGCGTTTATTCGTGTCACATTCTTTAAGTGTCTCGTTTTTATGTACCCGTTCCGATCGTTTAAAACGGCTACACTATTTTTGTGTAGCTGTTGGTGAACCTTGTGGTCCTTTGAGCACCATCGAAACGAATTCTGCGACAGCCACTGCATGCTTGGGTTTGTTTTCACACAGCATTAAAGAAGTGCAGCTTTTCGCTGTCGCTCGAACCGTTAGCCTGTCTCTATTTCGCTCTTGCTCGCACCCGTTGTTGGGGTTCAATATTGGGGTACTTTCTCGGTCCTTTTTTATGAACAAGCATTTTACTATCCGCAATCGTTTTGGACGTTCATTTTTTTTATTTTGGTTTTGTTTCGTCGTCCACAGTTTTGTTTTAACTCTCACGTTCTGTATCTTTCTTTCCGTAGTATCACCACCGCTGAAAGTGATGTTTATTATCGTCAGTGATTAAATTTTATTGTCGTCTAGCTAGGAGCCAGTTAGGGAAACTGCTGTCCATCGTTCCTTCCTCGGCTCGATACCGACCCCGGAGCACTGTCCTCACATGCACACAGGCCATCGTAGGGACTAGAGCGGTGTCTGCATTCGTCAGCAGAAATTACGAACCACCGACTACGATGGCGGGAACGACGGAGCTGACAATAAATGCTTTACTCTCGGACGGGCCATTACAGCAGTACGGGAGATGCATCTACCAACTAGCCGAATTTGGAATGACCGAAACCATTCTGAAGCAGAAAAAATTCTCACACACGCTCCCAAAAAACCGTCTGAAAATTGGAGCAAATTTTTCATTCATTTCCAGGGTTTTCATTTTTTTTTTGGTGCAGGTTGTACAAGGCTCAGTACACTGCCACTTCAATTTGGGTCTTTCTGTTTTCTTTTTTGCCTTTTCTTTTGTTCTCTATCTCTTTCTCTCGCTCTGTTTCTCTCTTTCTCTTAAATTCGTTGAGTTTGACGGTCCGTACAATGGTGACGGAGTGGCGATCGAATTAGATCCCGGTAATGGGTGTCTTTTACGATGAAACAAGTGAAAAACGAGTTTACTACACATCGGCGCACACACCGTTCAATTTCTCGCTGTTTCTTTACTTTATTTTTTTGGTTTTGTTTATTCAAAACTGCCCATTAAGTGATTCATCAAACCGGAGCGTACGTACAATTGCCTTTTTTAATTAATTTTACCCTTTTACTGTGTCTCGATTCGTGCGAACCTTTTTTCTGCTCTGTTCTTCTATTGACTACTTACTTGGAAAAAAAAAAAAAAACAGTGTCCAGTAAACGGTGCTTAAAAAGGAGCTTTATCATCACCGATAGGACGACGGAATTGATGTTTTAAAACGAAATTTACTCAGCGATGACTGCCGCATATTTAAAGGTGATGCAAAACGTGTTCATTAGACGAATGAAGGTACTTTTATTGGTTGGTGAAGTGTAAATATATAAACAGAATAGTCTTCCACTTATGCAGTGATTCTACCATATTAAAGCTCGCATTTGGGAGGACATAAAAAAATCGCTGGACTTTATTCATATTGGACTGTCTACCTCTTTTACATAACATTTAATGCATTCGTTTGCCACGCTCGTAAGGTGGAGCGAAACGAACATTAATTCGATATCAGTATGCGTAAACGTGCATCTCATCACGATTGGTCTGATGGCTGGGTAGGAACTCGCAAGCAGAAAATAAAACCAAACTTCCAATGCACAATACACAACATCCCATAATCACGTTCCTGTCCAGCTTCATGAGCACCATTCGCTGGAGGGTATTTATTTATTTTCCCTCACAGTCCGATAACGATAACCACCACCATACCTCCACTGCACTAGGAGCGAGGGAGCCACATTTATATACTGCGCCATCCTGCGTTTGGTGCTGGTGAATTAAATTTTTACCCTCCATTTTCTATAAAATAACGAATCAGTGGAAAATATTGTGAAGAAAATAAAAAGCGAACCATCCAAAAGAAATCGTGGTAAAAAAAAATTGAGCCCAAAGACACACTCGCGAATAACTATGCGCCCAACGGAGGGAAGCGAAATGACCCTTATCTTACCCGCTTATTGATAAATAAATTTTCTCATTTACACAATTTATTGCTTTATTTAAAACAGTTTGCCTATCTTGGGCAATTTTCGAAGAAGTGAACTTTGGTGTTTTACCGATCGTTACTGCGGGTTGCATACTTTGTGAGCAGTTTTTTGTTTGGTTGATAACTTTCATCCCTTCGATAACGCAACTGCCCCAGACAGACTAAAAGACTAAAGGTCATCATTTCTTGATCTCAAAACCGAACTGGCCATCTTGACTCTGTGAAACATTAAACAGACCGTTTGGTGCATTAGGCTCGTAATAGTGTAGTGGAACTGAGCCTCCGAAATCTCCGCTGCACTGAGAGCTATTCTTTTTTTTTCGGTGGCCCTTCTTTCCCGTCCATCACTACCCTGTGTGTCGGCTGCTGCTGCGAGAACGGTACCAGTAGCTGGCTTATAATTTTATTTTCAACATTCGACACTTTTTTTCCTCCTTTTTTGTGGTATTGGTATCCCGACGAAAATATCATTACTGATGGCGTTTCAGTTTTTTTTTTGTTCTCGGTTCGTTAGTGCATCACACTCCGTGCGGTATCGCTGTTGCTTTACGTGCTATGTGTGTGCGTGAGTGTTTGTGTGGTGGCCGTATTAAAAACGATCGTATTTAATGTATTTTTATAATTTACGGTTATAATGCTTGCGGTAGAATAAATTTAGCGCGCCCCGTTTGGGATGTTTTCCGACTCCGCTCTACATAAAAGCTTACCCTCGAGGTGTTCCAAAGGTTCAGGAGACAGATCCGTTCATGAGTGGGTTATTCACCCCCTTTGGTGTGTGTGTGTGTGTGTGTGTGTATGTGTGTTTTTTTTTTGCTTGTTCTTTCTCTCACCATGTTTGTTTATCTCATAATTTTCACCCAGTTCGGACACACTGGATGCTTAACACGGCTTTCGGTTGCCGGAAGCTAGTGCTGGCGTGAAATGTATGCCGTAAAAGGACGCATGTAACGCTGGACAGGTTCCCCCCGAATCGATGAGATGAAGCAGACGACAGCACAATACGTCACACACGTTTTCGGTTCGATTTTGCTGCTACAAAATAACATCATCCCAGCCGCACACAGACAAACACTTAAACATCACAATTTGCCGATCGGTATAATTTATTGCGTTTTGCGTCAGCAATATTTTTATCCTAAGGCACAATATATTGGATTATGTGGATCAACAATCCCTGATAGCATTATTTGTACTGCAGCGTGTGTATATCAGTGTGTTTGGCGAAAGACTGATGGAGTACGCAATCCAATAAACTGAAGAACAGAACGGATGACCAAGTCATATTTACAGAGCGGTCTGTGTGATGCGTGTTTGATTGAAAGTACTGTAATGGTTGGGGATTTATAACTTTATCATTCGATCTTTAATCTTGTCATTCATTCTTTGTTATGGTTAAACTGTATTTTAAAGAGGATATCGGTCGAGAGAATTATGGGTTAAATATTAAACGACTGAATTTTTATTATTACTTCTCTTGGAAGGGCTGCTATACATTTTTTTAAAACTTTGACCGATATCAGTATCATCAATTAATGACATCTTTAGACAAGACGTGGTGGCCATTTTCGTCATAACTTTTGCATGCTTACCTAAATGTTTTGTCTAAGCTTTGTGTTTAAACTGCCCTACCACCTATTCATTACAATATTCTAAAAAACCGTGCCAAAACCTATGTTAAAGGAGAAAATGGAAGGTAACATATTTTTTGAAGAATGTCGTCTTGGATACGAGACGGGGGCAGCTTCATCAGTACTTCATAAATAACAAATTGATAAGAGAGTTTAAAATTAAGGGCACTGGAAAATATATTCTTAAACAATAAACATTACATTTTAACAAGAGTCCTAAAATTGTCGTTTGACGTAGCCTTTCAACAGCTTATTCCGCTCATTATAGTGGAAACATACATACATTTATTAACACAAACTATCAAAGCTCAAAGCCTTGATGAGAATAGCTAGCCGTATTGTCGCACTGGACCCAATTCGTAACTTTATTTGGATTTTTTAGAGCTCAACCAAATTGTGCTATAACAACATTTGGCGGACAAACCCCTTTGGACAACGAAGCTCTTTAGACCAACGCTGGTAGGTGAGGTCTAAATTACGAAGTCGTTAATTCAAGGTCCATTACAAGAGACGTCTTGTGATGTGAAGCATTTAAGAAGGAAAGGCTCTTCGGACAGCAATGCCTATAGTGGTCGCCAACTTTATCCACGTTTTTTCCTGTTATCCCATTAATCCAACTGTTACTCCATGTTAATTTCAACTATCCATGCCTCTTATGTCTGTACCGTTAAGCCACTAAGAATAATTTTACCTTCACTCATTTGCTAAGGATGTGTATGGATTCACAATATTTGCTCATAGAAAAGAATATTTTAATGGTCTACAATAATATTGCTGCTCTAACTATGGTTGGTAGTTCCATATATTAAATCTTAAGGCCACCTGCCACATATTCATTTTGATCAATGATGTTTAAAACTCACCGAGATCGGAATTGTTTTGTTAAGAAAATTCATAATTGTTGTAAGTTTACATTCAGCTCCTTAAAAATACACAAAATTAACTTATTTTAAAGTTGCTCAAGAAATAACAGGAAATCGTGAAACTCTAAAGTGCCCAGCAATTACGAACATTATGCATCAATTTATCATAGAAAATTTTAAACTACAATTTATAGACTCTTCAAATGATGTTAACGTTATCTAAATTTTTGCCTGTACTTCATTTGAGTTTAATACTAGCATCAAAATTTTGCTAATGTGTTTCAAGTAAAACACGCCAAATTAAAATGTAATTCAGATTCCCCTTCATCACCGGCAATTGCTTCACTCTTAACAAAAAACCAGAAACCCCTTATCGTTCCACAACAGTTCCGTTTATGACCTCAATTATGCAATTTTACACCTATAAAAGCGTTAGCCAGTGATGCTCACCTTTATCCGAACGTACAGGGTACTTACCTAGCATAACTTCCATCATTATCACCGCATTCTTTATCGCACCGGTGCTAAACTAGCGTGATGCCTGCAAAACTTACCACAATAACTTCATAATCGTGCTCTGGAAGGAAGATAACCTTATCCCAATCATCCACACCGCCCTACAACCACCATCTGCACTGACTGAGAGCGTGTGTGCGTTTGGGCGTGTGTGTGGGTACGTATCTGTAATAACTCTTATCGGTAAACCGAACCACGCACCTTTCGGTTACGGAGGTGGAACTTAGTGAGGTGGATATAGTTATAGTTTCTGGTTTCGGTTCGACTATCTTAAGAGTCACCCTGGTTGCTTTTATGCGAAGGTGTCCGAAAAACGGGAGATAAGCAATACCGGTATCCCTTGCGAAAGGTGTGACCCGGCAGACTTCGCCAGCTGTGTCTACCGGTAGGGTTGAAAGGGTGCTTTTAATCTGAAACGATCCTCGGTCCCTATCGACGACCTGCACACCGTTTTGGGGTCGAGTGTTGATTGGGCCGTAATTTGGGGTGCTACCTGGTGATTAAACGAGATCTGAAGTATGTAAAATCGAACCAACCCTCCCGCTTCATGCGATTACTACCGATGGAGACGGTACTCGTCAAGACCGCAAATGGGTAAAATGGGTGTTAAAGGAAACCCATGAGACACCCGTCGGTTGTGGGGAGAAGGATTTTGATTTTGTCATTAGGCACCTAATGGCTTGGCAGCTGCAACACTGTCTAATAGAGCGAATCAGCTTCCTTCCCAAGCGGTGAAGATTGCAACAGTTTTGTTGCTTACAGCTTCTTACCATCTCCTCTGCTGATAACAAGCCACATGTGCAACAAATGTGCCGTGTGAATGTCTGTGTGTGTGTTAAATATGCGATGCCTTACACAAATTCCCTTTAACGCTATAAATTGGCTGCAACTTTTGGTTTTACGATAATCATCCACCATCTTAACCGCAAACTTGCCCCATTCCTTACGTTCGTGCATAATTGTGTGCATGAGCGTATCGTGTCTAAATTGCACACTGGTATGTGTGACGAGCAGTACACTGGGACCACTTCTATCCACGGAACCTTCCACAACCGGTGCCCGGGTAATGAGGACAGGTTGTGCGCAACTTGCCACTTGCACTCACAAACTCTCGACAGTAATTGAAGTCGGCTGCAGCACTTCACCTGAAAAGCACTTATGTGCAAAATGACAATAGCTAATGCTTTTTCGGGCAGCGACAGAGACACACGGGCGATGGTGCGAACGGGACAGAACACAAAACTACAACAATTTCATCTCACCTCTACAGTTGCTCCGTTTGCCCAATTTTGCAAGACGGAAGAAGTCTCGCAGACAACCACAGGCAGCCTTCGTTGCAGTGAATGACGCTCTTATAAAATTAAGTCTCTTTTACTGTGTGCCGGGGCAGAAATAAAAGCTCCTGCACGAGAGACACACTTTGGCCTTCATTCTGCTTCCCTTTTTTGCAAAAACCGCAGACAAAACCCTCTTCGCTCCTTTATTCTGCTTGGAGGATGTGGTGAGGTCGATGCTTAAGCTAAAACCCTGAACTTCCATTTTACATAATCGAACTCCCTGTCCTGGAATGAAGGGAAGCAGTGAGAAACGATGATAAAGAAAACCACCGAACCACCATTTTACAGTTACGTTACTGGCGCAACGAACGCGGTTACAACAGGTGAGGTAATAAGGATGGTGAGTGATCGGTGTGAAAGATAAAATTGTGTAATAATTTTACAACCACACAATAAAATGATCCCCAGAACGGAACGAAATGAGACGAAGAATTAAAACAAAGCAATCGTACGCCAACCCATGCCAACGCGTACCCATGCAGCCAGGCCGTACACATTATACGAACCAATTCATTTGCCTCAGGCATGTTGCCTCGAATGGTGACGTACACGTCGTTTCATTCAACATTGTGTAGGCGTTGCTTACGATGGCGATTAAAACATCGTCGTTCCTCGCTGCGTTCCCACTGTTCCTGCTCCAAAGCTACCCACCAGACATTAGTGCTATTATTTTTCGGTTTCGAAAACGTCCCATTAATGGAAAGCCAGTTGCTGAAAATAAAATTAAACTCCACACAATGGAAATGTTCTAAACGGCTTTGGGGGGTGGAAAATCGGAATTGGGGGGGATATTAGAAAAAAACATAACATTCTGCGCTTCTCATCATCATGCCATCATTCCATTTGCTACCACAAAACTTACAATAAAACCATCACACACTCGGTAACGTTCTGGAGCTCTTTTTTCGTGCTCTTACTCTCGCTCTCTTTCTCTCTCTCTCTCTCACTCTCTCTCTCTCTCTCTCTATCTTCCTAGCCAAATGATATACCATAATCATGGAGCAATGATAGTGATTGCGCTATTTTCAACTCATCTATTCGTTGTGGGATGTTTTTTGCGCTCTTCCTTTATCTCTCTTGTCCACCAAAACGGACACACATAAAGACGATAATTTTTTTCTAGTGTTACCACATTCACGTTTTTACATTCCAAATCTGTGGTTCTTTTTTTTTAGCGTTTCACTTTTTTCCTATTACAACGACTGTTCTTTGCATCACCAGTTCTATTCATACCACAGCACGGTGGGCTGGTTGCAGAGTGAGTTGTAATTTTTGCCCTCATCCTTTCCACCGAGACCGAGGCAACGATTGTAGAGCATTTTCTCTCGTGGCGTGGATAAAATGCACAGCCAGCAGGAAATAGTGCATCATTAGCTGAGCACCGGCTAAATCGTTACGGACACGCAAAGTGGACCGGGATTTTTTTTTTCTTCCATATTAGTAGCGAAGGTCTATTATTGAATGCTAATGCATCGAATCATTGCCGAAATGGGAAGATAATTTACTGGGTCGGTAGATGGTGTTGGAGTTAGCCGTATTTTTTTCCTTTTTGTTTTGCGAATGAAAAAAATAATCAACATCCATTAGACTGTTTTTAATTGTAAACTGCCGTTGGGTATTTCTTTGTGTTAGATCGTGGAAGTTTTGGGTAATCAATTTCAGGGTAAAATCTTGTGGTTTTTCTTTTATGAGTGATAATAACTATGACTCGTGACCAAGCGAGAGAAATTTATGAAATCAATCTCAGCCTAATCTTCCAATCCAACATACCGGCCGTTCGTGAGGACGCATCAACACCATCACTCTAACTCAATTTTGACCCGTAACGCCTCATCTATCCATATGGACCTATAAATACTGCATGAGCTAGGTCGTCTGATGCCATTTTTTTGGCATGACCAGCCCACTGGAGCCTTTTTTTTGTTAACGGGGAAGGAACCTTCGCGTGCGTAGTACTCCATGCAGGGACGTGCGTGCGATGCACCCATGTTGTTGACGCTCTGCTCCTTCTTGGGTTGCTCCTGCATCGTCCTTCCTAGTTGCCTCTACTGCTGCTGCTGCTTTGTGCCTCCCTTTCCGCTGCTGCTCCGGTCCGCCCTTCTGTGGCCGTCACTTCCAGGCGAGTCTTAGCTTCTGCTGCTGCTCAGGTTACTCGTCGCTGCTGCTGCTGCTTCCGTTGTCGTGCTCCTGTGTTGCGGTTGCAGTTACGATAGCTGCTGTTGCTGCTCCGCTTCTCCTGTTGTCCGCCGTTGTTGTTGCCGTCTCCATCTTGCCGGTGGTGGACTTTCCACCTTATTTGGAGGGTTCTGAAGATTGTCCGTGCGGCGGTCCGAACTGCTTCCAATGTAGTGCGGCTGGCACACATTTCCGTTGCAAGATTGTCCACCGTCAAGCGGGTGTGGCTTTGCAGCTGCATCTCGTGTTGTGCCCGAGCAAACCGAGGACAGTGGAACATCTCGTGCTCGACATCCTCCACGACGTGTTCACACGCCGGGCAGTTTGGCGAGCCGTCCAGGATGCCTTTGTCAACGACTTTGCTACGACTAACCCAAGACGTGATGTCTGGGATCAGTCTCCTCGTCTTCAATCCAGGCGATCTCTGCTGTTCTGCTCCAGCTGTCCACTGTTGTTGTCAGCGTCTCATGGTCTCCTCGCATTGCCAGCTCCGTATGTCTGATGCTGGACCTCCCCTCACTGCCTTTTCGACGTGGCAGCGGATATCCTCCGCATTGAGAAGGACTACCGGGATGGTGCTTGTAACCACGCAAGCGGCGTCATACGAGGTAGTCTGGAAGGCACTGGCCACTCGAAGCACTCCTGTGCGATGTGTCCTCTGGATTGTGGTACGATGCGTGTCCTTCTGTAGAAGCGTCCGTCCCCACACCGGTGCTGCGTAACGGACAATGCTATTCCCAACGTAAACTAAAGGTCTCCTTTTGTTGCTTTCAGGACCACGCTTGTTCGGCATCAGAGCGGTCAAGACATTCGTGATGCAAGATGTCTTGCTGCAAACTTTCTCCAGATGCCGGCCGTGGTGCTGCCTGCGGCAGAGTTCAACCCCAAGGTACTTGAGCGACTCCGTATAGACGATCGTGTGTCCACCCGCTCGTAGTTGTCCTATCTGCGGGATGTGCTGGGTGCAGAAGATCATGTAGCCGGTCTTTTGATGGGACAGCTGCAGACCCACTCGTCCCATCCAACGCTCGATCGTCTCCAGGTTCCGTGTAGCAAGGTCTCTGATGTCCCGTATGTCTCTCCCTAGGAGGGTAAACGCCACGTCGTCAGCAAACCTTATAACATCCGCCCGCGTCCCGAACAGCTCCAGGCGGAGACGGTTGTCGTACGTGACGTTCCACAGTGTTGGTCCTAGACCATTCCTTCGTCCGTCTCGTAGTGGAGCGTGGGATTCTCGAAGTGTTGCTCTTGCTGTTGTGTAGGCCAGCCGCCTTTCCTCTTGCTGTTCATCCGTGCGGGCTCTTCTCAACCTTAGCCCACTGGAGCCTGGTGAGTATAATTCTCCAATCTGAAGGTGAATCCAACCCGAGGTTTAGTGCCGCATACTCGATCCTTTGATAAGCTTCAGCTGCAATGGAGTTTCTCAAAACCAATGATGTCTATGTCATCAGGGTATGCCAAGATCTGGAGTAACTTATAGAAGATGCTAAGTGAAGTTTTCATCTCCGAGTCTTGGTCAGGCCAACGGAGCCAGGTTGTATAGGAGCCAGCCTAGCGCCAGGATGAATACGAGACAAGTAAGCTCGTCTCCCTTGTGCAGGCCCTTGGAGGGAGCAAAAGAGAGTTTTCCATCTATATTCAACTGGCATGTGATTTGAATTCCATTGTTATTCTTAACAGTCTGATAAACTTGGTCATGATTTTGAATGAGCTCATTGCGTCATATAGTTTTGTATCGTATAGTTGTAGGTATGTATTCAACACTGTAATACCCCTTTAGTTGCTGCACTTTAGCCTATTTCCTTTCTTCTCTATGGGGTAGATGATACCGTGATTCCAGTCACAAGGCATCAATTCGCTATCTCATACCTTAGTAATAATTTGATGAATTTCCTGATCGAGTGCTGCACCACGGTTGTTAATCAGCTCGGCTACTATTCCGTGGGTACCTGATGCCTTGTTGTTCTTGAACCGACAGATGGCCTATCAGGTATCCGGAATGCTAGGTGACAGTACCATGACAATATTTGCTTGTGGAGCATCTAGCTGTTCGTTGAACTGATCGTTTAATAATTCCGCAAAGTACGAAGGCCTGAAGTTGTTTCGGTAGCCTGCTATGTCCAGGTTAAATTTTTTTCCTAATGCACTCTTAGTTCTTGATGTTTCCACACTCATTCTTTATCGCTACTACATTGCTTGTTTTGCGGAGTTCGATCACTTGTTTTCATTCAATGTCCAAATAATTTATATCTATAACATTTTACGAAGGATGAGATCCCCTGCCCTTATATCAAGTTTTACTTACAGGGAGACTGTCCTTACCGAAACTCACGATCGTGTTTGTTTTGAGCAAAGCGTTTAGACTGAAAATCATCAAACGAATTCAGGTTGTTGTAGCAATTTGGTTACCTAAATGAAAATAAATGAATAAAAGGATCGTTATGAATCAATAAATAAATTTCTATAAGAGTTGTTTAAATGCTGATAAAGTGAGTTTTTTTTTATCAGATTTACTGCAATGCAATGAAACATTAAAAAATTAAATTTATATTTATCTGTTTTATTTTCAATCGGAATACTGTTTTAAGCAAAAGAAGAAAAGTTTGCATGGATATAGTGAAAACAACTTTCATTGCATTATTCCACTCGCTTGTCCACACTAACACACACATGCATTGAGAAAGAAAAGGAAGAAACGCAATGAGATCATAAAAGTTTTCCACCAGTGCACAATTTCCTTCCCGTGGGTGCACAAAAAAAGGGATCCAGGCGACAGGATGATAATGAGCGTAATTATTTAGAAAAAAAACCTGCTACTCCAACCAGATTGCTGTCCACCCTGGTCTCTCCTAGGGCCATTGTTTATTCACCCGCAAGGAACCTCGACCTGAACCTGCTGCGAAGGTTGGTCCGTGTCCGCTTGAAATGGTTGCTCTTGGGTGAGTGAGCTTTTGAGGTATGGGTCAGCAAACACATACACACGCACCCGTGCACAGGAAGGTAAGGGACTCGAAGTTAAAAGTATTGTATTCACGGTGGGATGCTACATTAACTTACGCGAAACGGTTTCAAATAGAGTGTGTCTCTGACGCAGCTTTGCAATGGAGCTTTTTAACCCTGGTATCCAATTACGGGCGTCTGTGGATGGAAAACTTTCACCTTCGCGTGGTCTTTCGAGTGCAATATCATTGTTTTTCTTAGCTCTTCTTCGCTTTTTGCTGCTTTTGTTTAACCCAGTCATTCACTGTCGCAAAAGTTTAAGCGTCGTTTTAAGTTATGGTCCTTCACAATTGTTGATGATTATGGGTAGGACGCTCAAGAGTGCTCCAGTGAAGGTGTAGGAAGGATAACCGAAAAACAAAAGAGAGAGAGAGAGAGAGAGAACGTTTCAGTCAGAACACTGCAGACGCTGGACAATAGTAATATTGCATGATCATAATAAGACAAGTAATGTAGGTTTCCTCCGTCAGGTGATTTAGGATAAATGCATCTTTCTTTCGGTAATCTACTTTTTGTCTTATTCTAGATTTTTATAGTTTATTTGGTAATAATTTTGGACATCTAATTGTAAAAAAAACTGTTTTTTAAATCACTTGTTTAAATCATGTTTTAGTTTTTACTTGCATTACACATTTTATGGAATGCCGCGAAAAGAAATCATTTTAGAAATTGGCACTCCCGTTCTCTGTCTCTTTCTCTCTCTTTCGAGTAGTACGGTGATCTCACCATCGTGCTGGTTTTGTTAGGAGAATGGCACCGGACGACCCAGCCTGTAAAGTCTTTTGACACCGTCCACATGGCCAGAGGTGGTGAAGTATGGCCAAATTGAGATCGGGTGATGGAGCTGATGCGTCCGCCAGAACGGTCGAGATAGTGGATTGGCAGACGACGGAACTAGACCGTGACCAAAATATATGATTGGTGTAGTAGGCCATAACCGAGAAGCGATTGCCACGTTTTATTGGTAAGTAAGTATTTTAGGATACTACAGACTTTAATCGCCTGCAGTCGGAGAGTCAGTTCTGCCTAAAAAAAGGCTGGACTCAACCGTTATTGGATGTGTTGTTTAGACATTCATAACATATTCCAAACGTTAATTGTAGTAACACTTTCAGTTTCGACAAGAACTTAAACCTCAGACATAAACTTCGTTCAATTCACCACTGAAAGCCAAGTAGCATTTTTTATAAAGGTAAACAGAATGTTGGTTTAGCTTTACAACAACACTCTATTGAGTTTTGTATAATTTCTAATATCAAACATAAGCATCGCTTCTGCTTTCACGGCACGACCATGCAATCCACGTGAATTAAATAAACAAATCAGAAACAATAAAATATGTTCTAAATCAGCAAGCAACATTCATATCATATTGTTATTCCTTGCAGCTTTATGCATCTGTGAACCTCTTTATGCATCCATATTTCCGTTGGCAAATGTGCGCATGCATCGTCGTCTAAGCATGGTCAATACCACCCGATATTGCGCCCATACATAACCCGCCCAGGTAACCACGGTTGCACATCAATCATACAAATTAATGATGACCGCTCCAGTGAATCTTGTGTAACCGCAAAACCGTAAAGCGTAACTTTCGACCAACCAAAGCCAACCCACGGATGTGCACGTTTCAGTGAGTGTATATGTGCGAAACCGGAACAGTAGGGATTCCTCCTGCACCAGCGCACCATTAGCCAACGGGTCCGAATGCGAGATTGGGTAGGATTAGTGTCCGTTCCCATTTTACACACTGATATCGAAAGCTAAGCTAGTACATCGCCGGGTACAGCCGGCGAATGGCGTTGGCATGGATTGGCGATCTCCAATGCGCTTTACTATATCATCTGTGCTCTGCATCGATTTTCCATCCGGGGTTGAGCGTCAAGCACTGCAAACCGAACGCCGAAATGTTGTGTTTGATTTGATTTTGTTAATGTTCATATTTTACAGCACATTTGCTTGCATAAATTTGCATCCAGCGTGCTTATGTGTGTATGTGTCTGTGTAAATGCAAATAAGTGTTGCTCGATTGATAAATAACATG
Source organism: Anopheles maculatus (assembly GCA_002091835.1). Classification (NCBI taxonomy): domain Eukaryota; kingdom Metazoa; phylum Arthropoda; class Insecta; order Diptera; family Culicidae; genus Anopheles; species Anopheles maculatus. Next base: position 98,496 of record KZ061929.1, on the reverse strand, counting down.
GTTACCTTCCGTCGCTTCCGGCCGGTTGATTATTTAGACAGAATATGAACTTTTTTTTAATTGTTAGTTTGGTTAGGAAAAGACACGATATTCCTGTTCAAATTTTGTACATAAACGTTTTGCTGTGACGCACGTAGTAGATCCACGCATAAGTAAGCCAACCATTTACGATAAGGCAGTGAGAGGACCATCAAAAAGCTTCGACTGTCGGGTCAGTTGCATCACGGTGCTCCGTTCGGGTCGGTTATGCGAATGCAAATAAGCGGCAAATGTTTTCCCAAGAGCCTTCTACGCTCCAATTTTGCACCAGATCGTGGGCTTGATTCAAACGGTGAGATATGAACCTGTTGGAGGTCATTCGCTTGCATTCGCATCTGGTTGGCAACGGTGCAATCGTGCTGTGCAGGGTGTGCATACATATGTGTCGTGAGCCACTTTTCCAGTGTCCTCGGCCATCGGTGGTGTGTTTGTTTTATCGAAACAATTTTATCTACAGATCGTTTTGCGACGTTCGTGTGCATATTGATTCAGGCCCGAAGTTTGATTCTTTCCATTTTGTTGGCTCTGTACACCTTTGTGTAGTGTAGAGCGTGGTACGTTAATTCTAAAAACACGCACACGCTAGCATAGGTAGATCCGGTTTGGAACGGCTCACAGTTGATGTGACTTCTGGGAAATTATCGACTAAAACATGTGTCAATAATCGTACGAGAAGTGTAATTTGTTCACCAACCATGTTGAATGTTGCTTTCAAATAGAGTGTGTCTCTGACGCAGCTTTGCAATGGAGCTTTTTAACCCTGGTATCCAATTACGGGCGTCTGTGGATGGAAAACTTTCACCTTCGCGTGGTCTTTCGAGTGCAATATCATTGTTTTTCTTAGCTCTTCTTCGCTTTTTGCTGCTTTTGTTTAACCCAGTCATTCACTGTCGCAAAAGTTTAAGCGTCGTTTTAAGTTATGGTCCTTCACAATTGTTGATGATTATGGGTAGGACGCTCAAGAGTGCTCCAGTGAAGGTGTAGGAAGGATAACCGAAAAACAAAAGAGAGAGAGAGAGAGAGAGAACGTTTCAGTCAGAACACTGCAGACGCTGGACAATAGTAATATTGCATGATCATAATAAGACAAGTAATGTAGGTTTCCTCCGTCAGGTGATTTAGGATAAATGCATCTTTCTTTCGGTAATCTACTTTTTGTCTTATTCTAGATTTTTATAGTTTATTTGGTAATAATTTTGGACATCTAATTGTAAAAAAAACTGTTTTTTAAATCACTTGTTTAAATCATGTTTTAGTTTTTACTTGCATTACACATTTTATGGAATGCCGCGAAAAGAAATCATTTTAGAAATTGGCACTCCCGTTCTCTGTCTCTTTCTCTCTCTTTCGAGTAGTACGGTGATCTCACCATCGTGCTGGTTTTGTTAGGAGAATGGCACCGGACGACCCAGCCTGTAAAGTCTTTTGACACCGTCCACATGGCCAGAGGTGGTGAAGTATGGCCAAATTGAGATCGGGTGATGGAGCTGATGCGTCCGCCAGAACGGTCGAGATAGTGGATTGGCAGACGACGGAACTAGACCGTGACCAAAATATATGATTGGTGTAGTAGGCCATAACCGAGAAGCGATTGCCACGTTTTATTGGTAAGTAAGTATTTTAGGATACTACAGACTTTAATCGCCTGCAGTCGGAGAGTCAGTTCTGCCTAAAAAAAGGCTTGACTCAACCGTTATTGGATGTGTTGTTTGGACATTCATAACATATTTCAAACGTTGATTGTAGTAACACTTTCAATTTCGACAAGAACTTAAACCTCAGCCGTAAAATTCGTTCAATTCACTAATGAAAGCCAAGTAGCATTTTTTATAAAGGTAAACAGAATGTTGGTTTAACTTTACAACAACACTCAATTAAGTTTTGTATAATTTCTAATACCAAACATAAGCATCGCTTCTGCTTTCACTAAAGAGGCGAATGAGGTCTATGAGACCCAAAGCCTCTATAAATAAACGAAAAAAAAAAGCTTCTGCTTTCACGTCACGAGCATGCAATCCACGTGAATTAAATAAACAAATCAGAAACAATAAAATATGTTCTAAATCAGCAAGCAACATTCATATCATATTGTTATTCCTTGCAGCTTTATGCATCTGTGAACCTCTTTATGCATCCATATTTCCGTTGGCAAATGTGCGCATGCATCGTCGTCTAAGCATGGTCAATACCACCCGATATTGCGCCCATACATAACCCGCCCAGATAACCACGGTTGCACATCAATCATACAAATTAATGATGACCGCTCCAGTGAATCTTGTGTAACCGCAAAACCGTAAAGCGTAACTTTCGACCAACCAAAGCCAACCCACGGATGTGCACGTTTCAGTGAGTGTATATGTGCGAAACCGGAACAGTAGGGATTCCTCCTGCACCAGCGCACCATTAGCCAACGGGTCCGAATGCGAGATTGGGTAGGATTAGTGTCCGTTCCCATTTTACACACTGATATCGAAAGCTAAGCTAGTACATCGCCGGGTACAGCCGGCGAATGGCGTTGGCATGGATTGGCGATCTCCAATGCGCTTTACTATATCATCTGTGCTCTGCATCGATTTTCCATCCGGGGTTGAGCGTCAAGCACTGCAAACCGAACGCCGAAATGTTGTGTTTGATTTGATTTTGTTAATGTTCATATTTTACAGCACATTTGCTTGCATAAATTTGCATCCAGCGTGCTTATGTGTGTATGTGTCTGCGTAAATGCAAATAAGTGTTGCTCGATTGATAAATAACATGCTTACCTTCCGTCGCTTCCGGCCGGTTGATTATTTAGACAGAATATGAACTTTTTTTTAATTGTTAGTTTGGTTAGGAAAAGACACGATATTCCTGTTCAAATTTTGTACATAAACGTTTTGCTGTGACGCACGTAGTAGATCCACGCATAAGTAAGCCAACCATTTACGATAAGGCAGTGAGAGGACCATCAAAAAGTTTCGACTGTCGGGTCAGTTGCATCACGGTGCTCCGTTCGGGTCGGTTATGCGAATGCAAATAAGCGGCAAATGTTTTCCCAAGAGCCTTCTACGCTCCAATTTTGCACCAGATCGTGGGCTTGATTCAAACGGTGAGATATGAACCTGTTGGAGGTCATTCGCTTGCATTCGCATCTGGTTGGCAACGGTGCAATCGTGCTGTGCAGGGTGTGCATACATATGTGTCGTGAGCCACTTTTCCAGTGTCCTCGGCCATCGGTGGTGTGTTTGTTTTATCGAAACAATTTTATCTACAGATCGTTTTGCGACGTTCGTGTGCATATTGATTCAGGCCCGAAGTTTGATTCTTTCCATTTTGTTGGCTCTGTACACCTTTGTGTAGTGTAGAGCGTGGTACGTTAATTCTAAAAACACGCACACGCTAGCATAGGTAGATCCGGTTTGGAACGGCTCACAGTTGATGTGACTTCTGGGAAATTATCGACTAAAACATGTGTCAATAATCGTACGAGAAGTGTAATTTGTTCACCAACCATGTTGAATGTTGCCGATGCTGCCGGTGGTGGCATGTAGTATAAACATGTTTATCATAAACAGCGGTGGCAGTAGCGTACGCACACACGTACCTACCGACGAAGGTGACAGGAGGCCGCTCACCACAGGCCCGAGGCGGAACCGAAGCACGCGAAGGAGTGGATTAGCTAGAAAGGGGACACCGTTGGTGGCGGGACACTGAAATGAACAAAACAAAAGCGCTCACCCGGTGTCGACGTTTAGCGGGAAACACCTCTACAAACATGGCAACTTTGGAGGACATTTGCAGAGAGCTTTCGTGTTGGGTGTGAACAGCAGCATGAGCGTTTTGTTTATCACAGGAATAATTGTCGGTCTTGCTAGGTGGTAGCTGTGTTTTTCCTAAGCATTTTTCACTGTAAAACTGAAAGTTACCATGGAATTGTCAAAGTATGGTAGAACATATTGGCAAAACACAACGGTTTACAATTATTTAGTATGAGTGCATTACATATTTAAAATAAAATATGCTGACGATACATACTTACTAACCAGCTATCTAATCGGAATATATGGTATATTTCTTGCTTTAGCATATTAAAATTCAAAATAAAATGCGTTAAACTTGTGATTTCATTTTGTAACCTCAAATAAAACATTCAATCCACTCGGGTTCGAGTTTAAAATAAAAACTGTATCAAAGTGAAACAACGCACGAAGATCACCGAAAAGTTGTTTAATAAAATTACACTTCCGCTGGAAGAATTATTCCCTCAGCTTGAGAGTGATGTTATGATAATTTCTGGCATGTTTGAACAGCAGCATGAGCGTTTTGTTTGTCACAGGAATAATTGTCGGTCTTGCTAGGTGGTAGCTGTGTTTTTCCTAAGCATTTTTCACTGTAAAACTGAAAGTTACCATGAAATTGTCAAAGTATGGTAGAACATATTGGCAAAACACAACGGTTTACAATTATTTAGTATGAGTGCATTACATATTTAAAATAAAATATGCTGACGATACATACTTACTAACCAGCTATCTAATCGGAATATATGGTATATTTCTTGCTTTAGCATATTAAAATTCAAAATAAAATGCGTTAAACTTGTGATTTCATTTTGTAACCTCAAATAAAACATTCAATCCGCTCGGGTTCGAGTTTAAAATCCAAACTGTATCAAAGTGAAACAACGCACGAAGATCACCGAAAAGTTGTTTAATAAAATTACACTTCCGCTGGAAGAATTATTCCCTCAGCTTGAGAGTGATGTTATGATAATTTCTGGCATGTTTCGTTACTCCTCTCTCTCTTTCCCTTACTTTCCAGCATACATCCTCATACCAGCAATAATACATGCCATACCTCAAGGTTACTATCAATGTCTTACCAACCGCAACACTAACAAGTCCCCATTTGTAATGGGATGTATTTCTCATTTTCGCACACTAGTGGTATAAACAGTGCACGGTAGTGTCTCCTACCCTTCAACATTCCGACGACTACTATTTCCTTCCCGCCCCGCGAGTTGTCAACGATTTATGAACAATCGGTCGTAAGAAGAAGACGTCTGCGATCGCCTCCGGGTGACAGGGACCGCAAGGCAATGAACATTCAAATTTATTCATATTCCTTCGTGAGTCGCCCTGGAGAAGCTATTTGCTTCGCATTGGTAAGTGCGTTTAAGGAACAGACTACTTTCCGCACAGAGTTTTTGTGAGGGTGTGAGCGTATGGATGTGTGCGCTCGTGTGATTGAATTTGGGATAATGGTGGATAATGAATAACAAAATCGTGTTCGTTCACCTTTACAATCCCTCGCGGGAACCGTTTTGTTTAATTTTGTTGCTGGCAGCGGGATGGGTGCGTTTTATGGCGTCGAGCCGCCATAAGTGACACACGCCCGGCTGGGTTGACATCTGCTTTGTTGACAATGAAACTGTATTTGCATATGATCAGTGCTGCTAGGAGAGTGTGCGATGTGTGGCTGAGACATGGTATAGAAATCAACTGAACAAACATACTAGCTACATGTGGCAAAGTGGTAGTTCTGATTTGTCTTTGCACGAGGTTCATCAGTCCTTTTCGGTATCCTGTTTGCGCACAGTTTGAATCCAGTGCTGTAAAGGATGGCTTACCAATTGACAGTGTGTGTACCGGACTGATTAGTGAACACGGCATGTGGCATGATACATGCTAAATGGTAACATAATAAAGGGACGGCGTTAAGTTTGAATAATGATCGTGAAATTTTAATCACCAATGAGTACGATGGTGTACACGTGCCGGAAACGGCAGGGTCAGCAATGCTTTTTTTTTTTTTTTATCGAGTGGAACGAAAACTCCTTGCTACGCGGATGGCCGTTTTGCGCTGAACGCGTCTCAGTAATCTCCGGCATTCTTGAAGGTTAAGTCCATCGCGCCATACTGGAGCAGCATAACGAATGGCTGATTCCACCACTGCTGCGAGAAGACGGGATTTGCAGGCTCTTGGTCCACGATGGTTCTCCATCAGGCGAGTCACCGCACATGCCATCCTTGCAGCCTTCGCCGTGACATGCTGGACGTGTGGCAGCCAAGATAAATGGTCGTGTAACTTGACTCCTAGATAACGAATGGAGCGAGTGGAATGCACGACCACTCCGCCGATTGTGATCTGAGCAGAGGGGGGACGTTTCAGGCTCGAGATCACGGTCATCTCTGTTTTTTCCGGAGCGAGTTCTAGATGATGACTGTGCATCCAGTCAGCGATAGATTGCACGGCCTGTTCCGCCACTGCTGCTGCTGATTCTGGTGTGGTGGCTGGAACCAGCACAACCAGGTCGTCTGCGTACGCGATGGTCTGCACTCCGGGAGGAAGGGGAACAGCGAGTACTCCGTCGTAAAGAAGATTCCACAACGTGGGGCCCAGAATGGACCCCTGTGGAACCCCCGCTGTGACGTCCCTCTCGATAAATCCCTCGTTGGTCTCCACGAGCAGCTTGCGGCCATTAAAATAGCTGCGGAGAATGTGTTGCAACTCAGACGGGACTCCCTTGTCGCGCAACACCTCCGCGATTAGCTGCCAGCTCGCAGAGTTGAACGCGTTGCGAACGTCCAACGCCACCACCATCAGGCAGCGGTTGTCACGGTGGTTTGTCCGGCGGAAAGACATGGCCGTCCTCCCGGCCGCCACAACACGCTGGATCGCGCTGATGGTGGATCTTTTCCGGCGAAAACCGTACTGTGCGTCCGACAACAATGGCGTTTCCGGCTCCTCAAGAAACATGTTTAGGCGGTTGAGTATCAAGCGCTCAAAGACCTTACCGAGTGCGTCCAGCATGCACAGTGGTCGGTACGAGGAGCTTTCCCCGGGGGGTTTGCCAGGCTTAGGCAGCAGTACCAGGCGTTGTCTCTTCCACGGCGATGGGAACTCGCCGCGATCAAGACAATCCTGATACAAACGGCGAAAAACCTCCGGGTACTCCCTGATCGCCGTCTTCACGGCCGCGTTAGGGATCCCATCAGGACCGGGCGCTTTCCTGGTGGCCATGTCCTCCGCGATTGCCAATAGTTCATCCGTAGTGACTGCCCGTATAGTTGCCTGTCCACTACTGGTCGCGGCCTCACCAAGCGCATTCGGCCAGTCGACAGCAGTGTGCATCGGAAACAAGCAGTTGACGATCCGCTCGAGCTCAGAGGGATCCTTTTCCGGTGGTACACGGCTTCCACGAAGTCGGCTCATCACGACTCTGTAGCCTGTCCCAAACACGTTTTCCTCGCACAGGTCAATCAACTCTCGGAACTGATCGCGTTTGCTTACGCGGATAGCTTTTTCAAGAGCACGTCTCGCCGTCCTGTGACATGCTGCCGCATAGCTACGCTCTTGCAGATCAGCTGTCCGATGCATCCTGTCACGAGCGATCACGCATTCATCCCGTAGTCTGGCCAATTCCGGAGACCACCAGAAGGAATCACGATGAGAATCACGGTGTGATGAGACGACCCGCTCCATAGTCTCGTCACATGCCTTCAGCATGGCATCGACCATCCCCTCATGCGAAACTGCACGCTCCGGGAATCGGGCAGCCTGCAAGGCGATACAGAATGTGCTAGCGTCAAACTGTGTGGTCTTCCATCTCCTACCCCCGTGACAGTAGCGCTGTTGTCGTTCCTGATGGCCCTGCCGATGTTGCTGTTGTTGTTGTTGCTGCTGCTGCTGCTGCCGTTGCCTACGCCCGTTGTCCATTGAAGACACCGGTTTGCCCACTTCGAAGAACACGTACCGATGATCTGACGCTGTGTACCGTTGACTCACAGCCCAGGTGTTGAGGCGAGCGATGGAGGTGCTCGCAAATGACACATCCACGACACTTGGTGTGGCTACGCCGTTGCCCTCAAACGTGGGTGTGGTTCCGCGGTTCAGGATCTGTAGGCCTAGCTGTTCGATGGTGTTGAGCAGCTCCTCTCCTCGCGTTTTGGTGCGCGCACTTCCCCAATCCTCATGCCAGGCGTTAAAATCGCCTGCGACGACGACATGAGGGTGGGAAAGCGCTTCGAGTTCCACAGACTCCAAGAAAGCTACAAACTCATCTACACTGAGGCGTGGGGGAGCGTAACAGCTAATCAGCACAATACCAGCTATCTGGGCAGCCACCATTCCTGGCGTTGAACTGACCCACGTACGCTGAATCGGATGTGAGCCGGTAGCCACCACCGCCACGCTCCGCGATGAGTCATAGGCCCACCTTCCATTGCCCTCCGGAGGTCGGTACAACTCGGAGATCAGCACCACGTCGCATCGTTCCTCCTGAGCGGTCTGGAGCACCAGGTCTTGAGCGGTCCTTCCACCTCCAAGGTTCGCCTGCAGGACACGGATTACACCGGGCACTGTATACGCGACTGACCACATGCGCTGTGCCCAATCCGATGAGGCCCCGAGCAGACTGCACAGCAAACCTCCGCTGTGCAGTTTTTGGCGTGATGTCCGGGCTGCCCGCACCGGATACACACCCCCTGACGATCTGTGTGAGATCGACAATCTCGGGCCATGTGTCCCAGCTCCAAACAACGAAAGCATCGCTGCTTTTCTGGAGCTGTCTGCGCCTCCTTAACGAAGCTGACACACTGACATAGAATCAGCTTCTGGTCCTTCAGCTTCCGGACGTTAGCTAACGGAAGACGGACCCGAGCTCGCTTAGTGCCGTCACGTAGTACCCACATTGAGATCGAGGTGGCACCGATGGGCGATCCAAGCAACGAGTCCAGGGCTGCGCGAACGTCGTCCTCCCCCGCCAGTGGATCGATGTTGGTGACAAGGAGTTCGCCCATCTGCGTAACCACGCGAGTAACGCCTGTGTCGCCCAGGACCTCTTGGATCCGAGATGATAGCAAGGTGCTATCGGCTGTCCGCTTGATCGGTACGCGCAGATGTCCTACACCGGTTCGACGGCCCATACCGATGTCTGCCCGAACGTCCTCAAGCTCACTAGCAGTGCGAAGCTTCAAATAGACTTCTGTCCACGTTACCCCCGCTGCTGGCGCCACGTCAATCCGGTCTGCCCGAATGCTGCGTCTTTTCGGCTGCTGTTTCCCCTGTTGTTGTTGTTGTTGTTGTCGCTGTTGCTGCTCGCGTTGTTGTTGCTCCCGCTGCTGCTGTGCCAGCCGACCATGTGATTGCCACTGATTTGCCTGTGGAATGACACGGCTATTTTGGGGCTTGCGGCGCACTACATCGGCCCATGAGCCGCCTTCATCGTCCAGAGGTAGCAACGTCGCTGTCTCTGTTCCACCCGATCGTTGTAATTGTTGTTCAAGTTGTTGCTGCCGTGGGCGTTCCTGCTGTTGCGAACGCTGCTGCTGCTTATTTTCCCCGCCAATCGCCTGTGCCAGGAGAGCAGTAAACGCCTCTTTCTCTTTAAATAGTGCCTCCCGCGATCGACGAGCATCCTCGCGAGCGATAGATTCGCGATGTTTGGCCTCTTCACGAGCCGCCTGCAGGTCCAGGCGAGCCTGCGTACTTTGCTCCTGCAGCTGAAGGCGAATGCAGGCGAGTTCCTG
>KZ061929.1:24550-88701 GCA_002091835.1 Anopheles maculatus | reverse complement strand
AGTAAAGAGTAAGTGTGGTAAGTTTCATAATCATATGACAATATGAGAAATACATGAACGTTGAATAAATATTAAGCTCTACTAAGCTTTCAAAACTTCATTCTCTTCTAAATCTTAAGATTAGCAATACGGCCAGGCCATGCTACTAGAATAAAAAAATCTTAAGATTACTGCTTCATACTGTACTACACCATTTAAATCCATTGGCTTGATCATCGTTTAATATAGTTTATTGATATTTAAGCTAACGGATAAAACATTCAAAAACCAATTTTAAGTTGCAAACGTAAACGATAATCCAAAATATTATGCAATTCACTCGCTATACCACTGAAAAAATTTCGTCTGCAACCATTCCCACCCTTCCATCTCTATTGTCAGTAAATATTCCTTCACTAAAGGGGGAGATGATAACGTAAATGGGAATCGTTTAGAAATGGGACCCTTTAAAAAATAAACGGCACAAAAACGAGAATATCAATGAAAGCGATACCACTACCGACCCACCGAAACCAGCTCGAGGATGTTGGTTTATTTCTTTGTTCTTTATTTTTAGTCTGCCAAAGAAACAGAGTGGTAGCTTTTCATAAAACAAGCTACAATGAGTTTCAGTTCTTTGTGAACACTTTTTTTCTTTCACGGAGTAAATTGTTACAGTAAAGAATGTAACCAACGGACAGGGAACCGGAGATAGGTTTAACGCAAGGTAATGTGCTCCGGTTTGAATCAACCCAGCGATGGGGGAATAAAAAAAGGAAACAAGAACAGGATAACAGTCTCCCAGGAGTTTCATCATAATCTTCCTTGTCATCGTTCGGGTGGTTTGAGTGTATTCTTGTGCTGGAGCCAGCTAGAGGGAGCATCGTTGGCAACATCCTAAGTGGGTGCATAAGCTTTCGTTTTTCGTTTTTATTGGGGTTTGTAACAATGACTTACTTCATATTCGATTAAGGATAGGGTGGGCAGGGTGGCAAGAAAGCGTAGAAAATCGACTTGTGCTACATCTCGTTCCGTGGTGTAGGCTCGGTTCTGCTCCCAGCAGAGTTGTTCCGGCTTGTATCGCATCGATTGCTGCTCCATTACGAGCGGTCGGATGCGTAGGTTTTTATTCAATCTACAGAATTTATACGCATGAGTTACCAATTTTCCAAGGTTCATTATTCAATTCATTTGGGCTCATGCAGGCATCATATGGTGTACGTTTTGCGATGAGCTGATTGTTAAATGGAACAAAGGTGAGCGTTTGAAGTAAAGTTAACTGGGTTGTGCATTAGTTACATAATTTTTTCTATTAACCATCACTCCATCAATTTTGAACCTTGTGTAAACACTTTGAACCTTTAATGATTTGTTTGGAAGTATTGAGAGGATTTTGTAGCAAAGCATTTATCAAACAAATAAAGGGAGGAATCCTGTAATGAATTGTGTAATTTCTTGAACAGAAGATTGCATTAAAAAATCAGCGCGGTCAGCACCTTTTAGAGAAGAATTGATAGAAGAAGATTTTGATTATTTGATAAGTAAAATAAAAAAGTTGATCTTTGCTCCGCATCCTATATGTGTTTATGACATTTCTTACTAAATTCTAAAGAAGAATGGATTCCAAAAAGCTTTTAAACAATAAATTTGATGCTCCGCTTTCTTATGGATAGCTTAAAAATATTCATCATAATTCAATTTTTACAAGTTCGACAGATCTGTAAGATCGTAGTTCTGCGGTATAATACTTGCTTATGTCAATTTGAAAAATTTTAAAGATGGAATTTAAATATGATGCTTTAATGATTTGATGGTACTGTTCATGAGATAGCTGTTGCATGTCACCATGCTGGAATTTCGGATTACTTTTCGCGTGTAAAATTAACATATATACTCCTTAAAACGATCGACTTTTTTGAAATTTAATTTTGACATTAAACTACATGTTCCTGCATGTAGTGGCTCTTTTTTGTGTGGTGTTTAAATAAATATTTCTTACAAATCGTCTTGTTGGTGTTCATGCATTTGGCTGTTCAATCTAATGCATAAAATAAATGTAAAAATTAAACAAACGATTTTTTTGTTACATAAATTTTCATAAAACTCTAAACAAATTAAATAAAACAATCTTGTGAGCGAAAAGTAATAAGAACGAAACTTGATTGAAAAAAAAGTATTTAAAAATTAAAAAATAATAAATAGCCAAATCAGTTAAATAAATAAAACAAGAAATTGAAATTTGGTTCGATAGAAACCAACATAAAGATATGAAAATAAAACTGACTGTATGGCATTAAACCATTCATAAGCATTTATAACGAAATCTATAAAAGAATTTTAAAAAGCAGTTTTCGCAGAATTTTTTCTTGACTTGCTAAGTACCTCGATTGTATGAATTATGACGTATGAATGGAAGAATGACAGGAAGAATGATTCTGTACGGTTTGTGAAGGGTATGGTATGGCACAGAAGAAATTGCACCGACCAAAGCATTCGACAGGCAAGGCAGCGAGAAGGAACAAGGAGGTCTCACATAGCGCTCCAGGCTCCGAACGCACGTAAGTCTTGGACGTTGAAGACCCTCGCTTCAATCTGGACAATGCATACGGATTTTCGAATACTTGGCAACGAAGCGTCTGATTACACCCGAGATATGGTGTTCGATACAGACCCCAGCCATCAACTGAACGTCGAATTAGTATGACAGAACACCTCGCATCATAACAACCGATTACATCCGGGAAAAGGTGCTCTTTCACGGTTCCGAGGAGGAAATGTCCCTAACCTAAGTGAATGTAATTTAGAATAAGCAATACGTCAAAGCCATTCGATATGAATGAACAAAAAAAGATTTCCTTGTTCATATTTACCATCAATGAATTATTAGGCTTATTGATGTTACGTTATTGCATTTTCAGTCCTCACTAGGTCAGAGCTTTCCCGATGAGATTTGATTCCTATTTCTATCGTGTCCCCTACATGTAAACACATAAATTTAGGTTCATAATCGATAGAAACTCAAAATAATCAGTCGATACAAAAAGATGGTTGTGAATAAGAGTGCAACTGGTTTAATTATGGTTGAAATCTATGTGAACACACAAGAACCGCATAAATTCATTAAAAATGCGCCGACGTGCCTGACCGCTTTTGCTACTGACACATTCCCATTGTTCAGGGTAGGTCAGGCACGCGTTAAATTACTTCACATCGATTCCATTTCCTAATCCGTTTACCACTACAAGCACAAAAACCTTGCTTCCCACGATATCCTAGCAACGCGTCAAACGCGTGGTTGTGTAGTTTAAAATCTCATACATGTCAAGTGGACGGTACGAACAATGCTGCCTGCAGTACTCCACCAAAACCACCGCCCCAAACAGCTCCCGGGAGCAAAAGGATAGCACCGGATGGAAGGAGGTCCAAAAAGCAGAAGAAGAAGAAGATTACTTCACCAAATGGGATCAACTAAACTGGATTCCGCTTTATACACATCCTGCCCGGGCTGCCGTGCAATATGGATTGATCTATGCCAAACGCAAACGAGCCAAATCCTGTTGTTTGTTTGCTTTCTTTTTTTGTTTGTTGCGAAACTAGGATGCTTTCTCCTCGGCTGACCACTGCTAGCGGGCGGTACCGGAAACTCTCTCTCTCTCTCTCTCTCCAGCATTGGCCCACAACCGGTTGGCTAAACTGGGTAGGGCGTGGGGTCTAAAGCCACAGCGCAAAATGGAGATGACGTGCCTCTCGTGGGGACTATTTTTCCAGTCGGTTTTCTTTTTGTGCGATGCTGTATGTGAGCTGGTGGTGGTTTTTTTGTCTTCAACTGACTCGTTCCGTTTGCCACCATCTGCCGGATCGCTGCGTTTGGTCGGGAATTTGTGTGGTGGTTCTGTGCCTCTGTTTTCTAGTTTTTTCTGCTTCCTCTTTTAGTGTACTGTAAAGCGCGATAGCATTTTGTCTCGTGAATCCTATTCCACGTGAGCCCCTCCGGATAAAAAAGGCGTTCTGCTGTGAAAGCGAGTAGATAAACCAACCCTTAAAACCGATCCCCACGGCACCGAAAATGGAATGTCGGGTGGAGAGTGGTTCGCGGAATCGCTTCAGCACATAAAGCTGAATGGAAAGTCAAATGGAGTGTACAAATAACATCCCAACCTTGTGCCAGGATTTCCCACCTCTAACGAGGATTTTTGCATACGATCGGTAGCCGTAGCCCATCTTTCCTTCTCTCGCTCTCTCTCTCTCTCTCTCCCCTTAGGCCTCACGGAGCATCCCAGAAAAACAGAGTGGACACTAAAGGGCTTATAAAAGTTTCAGACAAATCATGATCATGCGGGATAGGTTAGGTTTCGCTTCAGCCGTGCACTTTCAAACGTGAGCGAGGAAAATTTCGCGATGCAAAGCCGGGTAACGAATGCAAAAATCGAATTCACTGCCACAGGGAGTTTTTGCGGGTGTGAGTGAGGACAGAACAAAGCAAAAACAAAAATGCTCAAACTTTGGATAAACTAGTATTTTATATTAGAAAGCGCTGGATGGGAAAAATCGAACGCGTGGGGAAAAATGAAAAATGTAAAGCCAAACACACGGCCTAGTGTCACGCAGCGTATTAAAATTGGTCGGCCCGGTATTGGCGTTGGCTTTCAACAGTGCGGAGCGAGCATCCATCCCGTTGGAGTGATTTTAGACCACTGCGGTGGTACATTGTTCCGGAAGCCACTAATTCTGTATCTATCGATTTCTCAACCCTTCTCACATTGCTCACGCACGTGCAGCTAGATTGCATTTTCAAACTGAACGTTTTTTGTTTTTGCTGCGTTCTTCTTTCCCGACTGAAACGGTTTATCTCGACCTAAGCCTTGTCCGAGGGATGTGTAGCTTGGCATTATCCGCTTCGTTAGACGGTAGCGTAGCGTGTTTGAATCAAATAACGACAAAAAAGGGGAACTTTTTCCCCCCCGGTGGATTTGAATCTTTTCACACAGGAACTTAGATATCGGCATGAGCTGCGGGTGTTGGCAGAGCTCGGGTATGCAGTTTAGTTTTTGGGCATTTCTAATGCACTGTTGCAGTATTGCGTACTGTATCGATTACGTTCTCGATAGAAATTGTTGGTTTGGGAGGTTTTTTTTGAGGAAAAACTTCTAACGAACGATGCATATGGCGTTTATAGTGTTGGCATTGAAATTTTATCAGGAATATCATGTGTGTCTTGTAGAAGAAACATACTTTTCAATAGTCCTCAGGTTAAGATATCATAAATGAATGATATTAATATTACTAAAATTTTAAAACATGTCAAGATTAAAGTTAAATTATTCCCATAACTTTAATCTGCCATAACTTACCCATAACCCATAACTTTAATCTGATAATCGATTTTTATAAGTAGACATTCACTTTTTTTAACTTATTAATACATCCAATAATATTATTCTATTTTGCAGCCTCTATCAATAGTCGTGTTACGAACCAAAGCATCACGAACTGTTGGGAAACAATTAATAGTATGGAGGCTTTTTTTTTAGTCTAGATTATCTTATCCCTTGTGGTGTGGACTTTCAGTGGATATCGTCTGTAACCATCTTAAAGTTGTTAAAAAAGTTTGAAGAAGATTAAGCAGACTTGCTATCGTATACAAAGAGAGTTATAGTTATAAACTGAAACAATAATTACCTCACTATGTTACGCTGAAACATCAAAAAGGTAAGAAATATCGATAAATTTGACATGTTCATTTACATGTCCTTTACATAAAATATTCCATAGAATAAATAGAATCAAATATAATATAAAATAAAGTTTCCGCGAAAAAAAATCTTTTTTTTTTCTTCCACAAATCCACCACACGTAGGGCCATTATCTGATCCGATTTGCAGCTTAAACCGATCTGAGATATGGGTTCAATTTATTTCACAATAAGCGAGATAATATGCGTAATGACTATATATTTGGAAAGATGGATAGATATATAAAACTGTATCAATTCCGTGCTTCCGTTCGTCCCTCACATTATCGGGTCGCTTATTCTTCAAATCGAAACCCAAAACCCGGGCCCCGGTTGCTCTATACCCTCGGGCACAATTGTTCTGCGGGACGACGCAACTTCGACCACCGGAAACCGCCATTCATCGTACGTTTGGCAGGTAATTTGATGGCCATCAGCCCGTCCCGTTGCCCGTCGTGAGAGGTTTGTTTGTCTGTATTTTTCCTCTTTTTTTTTTTGGGGCATCACATGTTGCGATTGTGTTTGCGCTGAATCGATTGGCATGACGGGGAATGGGACTGTCCCTGTTCAGCTTCGGTCAGTCTGATATTTATTTCGGGTTTTGTTGTTGCTGTTGTTGTGTTTTTCCCTTTTTTACTTGTTTTTGCTCCCCATGCAAACGCACAAATGAAGACACGAGAGAGAGAGAGAGAGAGAGAGAAAAAGAGAGAGGCAAAATTATTGGTCCAGAGCAACGGTCCCGGGACCCCAAACAAGCACCATGGGCCTGATTTGCGAAAAAAAAAACGTAGCTTATAGAATATTGGCTACAAACAACATAAATGGGGGAGAATACACACAAGTTCACACACAGCCACACGCGAAAAAATGGTTTCAGCAGTGGCCCGAAGTGGACAGTAAGGATTATATTATCGTTTTTGGATTCTCCCGCAGACCGCAAGTCTTTAGCTCGAACCTCACCATACAGCACCCCGGTGGAGGAATTTAATGTCGTTTTAATATTGCCAATAAATTTGATCCCAAACGCGGCGCCGAACCCTCGCCAAATGCGTATGAATGAACGCCTTGGGATCGGTTTGCGAAAATAAACAAAATGGTAACGGGCCACAACAACCATATCCCCCACAGGCCAACATGGGAGCAATGTTTGGCGAATGCGGAATGTGCGGAGTGCGCGTAAGTATTTCTTGATGAAGGTGCAAACGCGCCGTCCATTTTCCCGTGCCGGACGGTCCGGGTTGTTCCGATCGATTTCCGGGAAAGTTATGAGCGTAGGGTGATTGGGTAGATGGGTGGCCTGTCTAGCACGGCTTGATATTGCTTGACGAAACAACATGCTGAAAGATTAATAAGGAAACTGATGGCACAATCTTTAAGCAAACAGTCAACAGGTACCCTTGCGAATGGGTAGTTGTGGCAAAAATGTAATATGAAACCTTTGTTGGTATGTTGGATTGAAGTTGCTAAGTCTGCTAATGATGTACAAATATGCGCAGGGGAATTTCAATATTGAACTATACAACGCGTTGATCAACAATTTCTATTTTATTGAATAATGTTAAGAATTCTGTATTCTATTTAGTGTGTTTTTTAAACACATTACCACACTTAACTAAAACACTTGCATGTTGAAAGTGTAAGATAAGTATTTTACAAACGGCCCATGAATTTCAAACTTAATCGTGGTAGCACTACGGTTTTTGAAGTCTTGATGTGTTTTAGAATGTTTTTTTTTTTATTTTGTCTGTCAATAATGTCTGATAATGTCAATAAGGAAGATGCTCAGAAGGATTTTTGGCCCCGTCTGTGTGGAAGGACAATGGAGGAGCCGCTACAATGACGAGCTCTATGAACTGTATGGTGATCTCACTATCGTGCAGCGAATTAGGCTCGCCAGGCTCTGGTGGGCTGTTCATGTCATGAGAATGGCACCGGACGACCCAACCCGTCCTTTTAGGCCGTCCACATGGACAGAAGAGGCGTGGTAGGACCAACCTGAGATGGAGTGATGGCGTTGATGCGTCCGCTAGAACGGCCGGGATAATGGATTGGCAGACAACGGCGCCAGACCGTGAGCGGTATCGAGGATTGTTGCAGCAAACGCATGATAAGTAAGTGAATCAATTAGTCAGGTAAGTTTCTCTTGTTTGTCATGAAAGTCTTTTTTTCTTTAATTTTAGTTAAAAGTAAATGTGGTAAAGAAAGTTAACATCTTCTTTTAACCAAACGTAGGTAAGGAATCATAGAATGGTTTGGCTTGGTATGGTATGGTGTGGTATGAAATAGAAAGCTTTGTGATTGTTTTCACACGTACGAGTGACTGAACGCGTTTTGAGGATATTTTTGCTCCAGGCAACATTGATCCGGATGCAGTTTTGAATGCGCTTTTCTGCATGGCCGTCGAAATATTTTGTCCTTTATTATCGGTCCTCAGCCACACGTCGGTTGCTCAAGTCATCGGAGTCTCGAGACGTCCTATTTGGTAAGCCCTGAACCGGTATTTCAGATCTGAGATCCCTCCAAGAATCGTTCGGTGTTCCACAGAGCAGTATTCTCTGGTCTCCATTTTTACGCTGTTCATCAATGACTTCAAAGCTATACGCCAGAAGACCATCTTCATCTGCAGGCTTCACTGTATAAGCTCGATACCTGGTTCAAGCGGTGCGCTTTAATCCTCAGCGAGAATAAAAGCGTCTTCCAAATCTCCAGTCGATCGCGAGTTTCCATGTTCTTCAGCTCAGTTTTGAACGAATAGATCTTTGAGAAAAAAGATTTTTTGCAGGTTCTAGGATTGGTTCTAGGATCGACATAAAATTGACGTTCGAGGAACAGCTGGGATTCCGTTGTGATCTGCAGTCTACTGGATCACTAACACTACTTGTGAGCTTCATGACGCCTTATGTGCAAAGACGTTGAACTTCTGGCTGATTCAATTGCTGTTGGAGTTTTATTGGGTATTGTGATATGCTCCTTCAATCAGGAACTAGGCGCTTGTCGAATCCATTTAAGGTAGGACTATTCTTTTCGGCCTCCGTGCTTGGGATCGTCCTCCAAAGTCTCCTTAATCGTTCCTCCGATTGGCCAGCGCTGTTCTCGTCGGTATTTCTCTATGTACCAGCCAGGATGCTCCGTTAATTGCTAGTTATAACAGATTCCCTAAACCATCTTTGGGTCTCTTAGCCCTTCAGTCTGCATTTGTCAAATCTTTAATGAAGCTGATGGGGCGTTTGATCTAGGTTTTCTGGCGGTAGACTCAAGAGGTTAGGCAATGCTGTTTCAGTCTGTTCATAATAATATAATAAACAAATACATGACCTCTTATTTGGCTCCGTTTTAGGCCGTGACAATCTTAAGAGTTACCGGTAGCAAAAGTACAAGCGGTAAGTCTAGCGTAGAATATGATACTACTATCTCGGTGTGAAAGGTTCAGATGTAATAAAGATGTCGGAAATTTTTATGCAAATTTTAAAGAGCCACATACGCGTTCAGAATAATACCAAACAGGACAATGCTCATGTTATAATTATTTCACTTTAGATAGTGAATTTTCTAAAGGTAGCTTCGTGGATACAATGTGAATTAATCTTAAAATATAAAAAAATATTCAAATTTAAAACATCGTAATCATTAAATAGTTTGTTTATCTTATATTATATAAAGTTTTGTGACAGTACAAAGATTGAACAGTTTAGGTAAATTTCCGTTTATTTAAAACAAATGCAAGTGATGTTAATTTCCTTTCTGGGAAGTATGAATCAGTTTTTGCTACCATCACAAAATAACAACACATTAAAACAAATGTTGTTAACCTCTTTCATGAGCAACAAAACAATTTAAGCAAACAATTAATCATGAGCCATTTCACTGCAAGAAGTGTCCAACACTGCTCGAAAGTTCTCTGCAGACGTTCCAGAAATCGATAAATATTCAAGTGATCTACATACAAATGAAACATCTTCCGTTCACACTGTCTTAAATTTTTGCTCCCAAATCAATCCTGCTACGGAAGAAGACGGTTGGATGAATGGTGTTCGGTGATGAATGGAAAAGCTAACCAGCGTGTATTTCTTTTTTGTTTTTTTTTCACTCGCCACTCTTTTCTCATTTCCGTCCATCCGTCTGTCTGTAATTGATTCAACAGCAGCAGAAGTAGCAGCAACAGCAGCAGCAGCAGCATCTTAGCACACTCTAGGAACTGGCAGACAGCGTTCGTTCTGTGGTAACAAAAAGGTACCATCTCTTATTGGTTTAAAAAAAATTGGAGGAGTAAATTGGGGCAAATCTTAATTAGTGACCAAAAAACCTGACGCTTGAGAATATTTTGGGGGTTGACTTTGGGGAAAAAAGGCCGAGACTTTGGTGACTTCTTTTGAAGCGGTCCTTTCGCATTTCTGGCTATCCATTATTTATGCTGCTCTTTGACGGTGAAACTGCTCGCCCAAAGTCAAGCCAGCAGCTCTAGAGGTTTGAAGAACAAAATGATTTATTCTACCTTTTTCTTTTACCTTGCCTCCTTTCCATCCTTGACCAAAGAGACAATTCTTTTGTTAGCTTTCGCTGCTCCGGTCCTTTGCGTCACATCAAACGAGCGTGGAAACGGGAACTTGGGCAGCGTACAGAGACGAGCTTGATTTTTGAAGGAATACTCTCAAATTCATTAGAATATCAAACAATTACATCATTTCAAGACACCTCCGGTCCGTGCCTAGCAGGTAGCCGGCGAAAGGACCGTTTTCGGAAGCGAACCAAATTAATCGGGCTGTTTTAAGGGATGACAAAGATAAAGCAAAAGACGAATTGCAAGTTGCTGGCATTGGTCGCTGTTGGAGATGTTCTTAATTACTCAAACTGGCAGAAGATAGGAATGGAACCGAAAAAATAACGCTCAAGATTGAATGTTTTTGATTGAAGTGCTCTGAATAACAAGCGGGAAATTATGCAACCTGAGGTGGCCCTGCTTAAAGCGAGCGTCGAAATTGTACACTTTTCTGGTTCACCTTTGCAAAAACCCGGACTACAGTGATAGTGTAACCAAAGTCTTTTCATATAAATTGCTTCAATCGTCAACGCAAAGGTGGATAAGCTGGTGCCGTTGGGCCAGATTCGTTTTCACATCGAAGAAATGTTTGCCGGGGAGAAAACTCCCAAATCGTGAGCTAGATTTCAGTTAAACGAGCGTTTTGGGGAGGGCCTGGTCGTTCGAGCTGGATGTTTGGAAACCCCAAATCGAAACCGAAAACAGCTACCACCAACAGCTGAGTGGGAAAATAGATGGAAGATTTATTCATGAGCTCACAAGATTGCGACTAATGCGTTCGGTTGGTTGGCAACAGGGAACGACGCCGACTTTCAAAGGAAGTAAATAAGGGAAGCATTAAAGTGGCATCGACGGTTAGGTGAAACGTTGTATCGAACGTGGCAAAGCGGGAATAAATCTTGCTGCCATTGTTTTGGAACTGCTTTCCATTTCCTTTCGGAAAAGGTGAGATTGTAACAAGCAAGTGGAAAAGAAAATCCCGGCATCATAAAGTAAATCACAAACGATTTTGAATTTCTCGTAGTTGTGTCGCTGTCGTTGTTGTCTGGAAGATGAATGTATTCTTAGAAAATATTTGCAGTAAGAGAGACTTTTTGATGCATTAGAAAAGCACGCTATTTAATTTCGAATGTTGTGATCGAAAGTTGTGCTGCCAAACAAATTCTGTATTAAAACTATAGCTGCAATGCATCATAATATAACTACTTAAATCATCAACAAATGTAAGCTAAGGAAACTTTCATCCACATTAACTGATTGCCATAAGTGCGTCGTCTATTCCATTCGCTAAGCAGCAAGAGTTTCTTCGTCACAGACTCACTGGATTCGATGTTTTAGAATCAAATCGTACATCCATGCAAGCTTTCCATCACACAGATACTCACACATACAAACCAGCCAATGTGTCGCCAAACGAGTGATTATTGGATTATTATTCTTCGGTTCCGTCGTTTCGCAAAGTTTCATCGTTTCCGGAAACTCTTCTCCCCGGTTGGGTTACTTCCGGCTACTCTACGGATGATTCGTTTTTCTAATAGTCTTCCCTGCCCAGGTGCAAGCTGCTTCTGCTCATTCCGCAAACCGAAGGGACGTTTCGGTTTTCCAACCGTTGCTACGCTCGTTGCCGGGGAGCAAGATTTGTTCCCGGCCGGTCTACCGCCCGATATCGAATTAAATCGCTCGCTTACCGGACGCTCGTTGTCGGGACCGAATGGGAAAACGATCCGGAAATGGCTGCTAAGTGTAGTGAATATTAATTACAGCAGAGATTAATGCGCACCCGTTCCACGAACCGGACGACGTTTGTCGCTCGTTTCGGTGCGTTCGATTGGCTAATGTGGCCGATTCGGAGCGCTGGCGTTTAGCCCGTCGACAGTGACAAGCGATGAAGATGTTTGTCGTTGCCCGGATCGTGGTACGGTACGGTTGGTACGGTTGGTACGGTTGGAGGAATCAATCAATCAATTGTGGGGGAAATCATCAACGATGTTTGTGCGGAACCATGGGTCGTACGGGTACGATCTGGTGGTCCGTTTGTTCGGGTTTCGATTCGCGGGCTGGTAATGGATACACTTTCATTAGCATAAGAAATGGTTGGCAATCTTTCGTGGATCGAAGCGAGTACTACCTTTTCGGGATGAATGTCAATCGATCGTGTGTATGAGATTGATTCACATTAAAGTAGCTGCTTTAGTACATTCGTGGAGAATCACTAGGTAGGACGTTAAAGGGTTTTTAAAGGATTGATACATGACATTCAAGGCCGTATTTAGATCAGTTAGCTTTTGCGATTTTGAAAACATGTGCCCATATCATGAAACCATGTTTTTGTTTCATTAATTCAATTATAATAATATAAATATGCCCTTTACAGGCATTTTTCTTTAGATATTCTGTTACTTGTTTAATTGATTCATTAGGCAGCAAAAAAAAAAAAACAAAACGCACAGCACAAGGCTTAATGCTTGTTATAACCATTTCAATGTTCTGCACTTTAGAACACTTTGACCTTTAACTAGAGGCGCCCTATTGCGCGAAAGTCCCACCGAAAATGTTCGACCACACCCTTTGTAATCTCGCTTGACAATCCCTGTTTGATGATATGTCTATATCACACATTTAGAAACGTATTTCATCAAATGTAGCACGATGTGCCATCGCCATCACCGGTTGTCAGGTAAAGCGTTGCTAGGCAATCCCCTGGAATAATGCAGAGGACCCTCACACTGGGGGCAATTTCACGGACAAAGAGCATTGTTTTGTGTACTATAAACGCTTTGATAACTTTTCGCCGAACTAGAAAGTAAAAAAAGGACAGATTCCAACATGAACTAAGTGAAAATTTAACATATGTAAAAAATAGCTACCTGTTATTAATACTTGGAATAGGTAATACCGTTCATTTTCTCCGGAAACGCTGCATTACACTATATCAATCAAGAGAAAAAATCACAGAAGTCAATCCGATAGGGTACGGAACATTTCTTTTCAATTATCAACCAACCGGGTAAAATCTGGAGTACAACATTCTTCCCCCAAAAGCTATTGGGCGCCTCCATCGGTAAAGCTTCCAGTTTGATGAATTCAGGCCTATGATTCAATGGGGACGCGGTGAGCTGACGTACATAGCGTTGCATAAAATTTCATCACAACCCATACAAAAGGAACCCCCGGTGAAAGCGGTGATAAATATTTGTACAGCTTTTCATCATCAACACCGAAATGGGGGGGTAAAAAGATGAAAATAATTATGCACGACTATTTGTACGCGATAAACACCCATAATTACTTGGCGTTCCTGGTAACTTGTGAAGTGCATTGGCAACCGGGAATGAAGTTTGATGGTTATTGTGTGCTGGAGGTTTGTTCATTCGACAAACTGCGGGATGTGGTCGAACATTTTCGGTGGGACTTTCGCGCAATAGGGCGCCTCTAGATGTGTGTCGCATCATTTTATAATTTTGATAAAGATTGGAATGATACCATTTTCTATCATCGATGCAGGGTATAAATTATTCATGATTTTAAATTAAATTTTGGGTAGAATATTGTCTGCTTTTAATAAAGATCAATGCTTCAATCGAAACTTTTCAAATACACTCCCCTACACTTGGACAGGTGGAAAGTTGCTATGGCAATGCTATCAAAAATGATTTCCAAGGCTGAAACACACAACTACACCTGTTCATCCTAGGCGTTATCAATTTTATACAGACACTAGCGCACACGTGTGTATATGCGTGCGCTCGAGAGGTAAAGCACATTTGTGTGGAATTAATTAATAATGTCTGATAGATAATGAGCGTGTCACATCGGCCTGTCAGTGTATCTCGCTCGATTAAGGATGATACCTGTCCGTAGTCATGTGCACGTGAATAGATACGGAATGTCATACAATACTTACACCCGGGCTCTAGTTTGGCTGTTTCAAGCAAAGCTAGCAGTGAATCGAACCGGTAGCTAATTGATTGTATTTTTATCTTCCTTCGTATGTTTGACAGTCGGCACACTGATACTATACAGGGAAAAACAACCTTTTAAACTTGCATGATTTTACTTGAAATACTGAACACACTTAACTGTTCTCTTAAGCTACTCAATTGAAATGGATACTCTCGCCAATGCTACTTGTGAGCTACCACCGATTCCGATGCCCGTCCAGCGCACAATCAACCCATATTGAGACGATAAAAAGTAATTGAATTAATGTTACAGTTCAATAAATCCATTTAGGAAATGAGATTGTACTTAATTTTAATTGGAAAACGCAGCTTGAAATCATGTGACTAATTGGATCGAAAAAGTCATAGATTACGGACGGCCATGGCAATCGGAACCGTCCGCCCGTGGGGATCGACGGGATGGTTTTCCGATTCGGTTACGCTTACGCTTAATGTGTGGGCACAATCCACTGGCACAATCCGTTTGGTGAATGAATTTTGTGGGCTTCCGTCCTTTTATTTCCATCCCCCCTACTATCGCTCGCTTGCCGTCCTCGCTGTGGTTATGGTCATAGATCAATTTTACAATACACCTAACCATTCATCGCTAAGGTGATGACGTTTGGGTGTTTGGTGCGCCTTCACACCACTAATGGGGCAAGTTGTGCAGGCATTAATAATTTTTATAGTATGCATTTCTACGCGGTACGGTTCGGTGCACACGGAACGAAACATGGCTTGCCCCGTTGTCGGTACATTTCCACGCTCGCCCACGTGCTGTGAGTGTTGCTGGTGGCTGGAATGGTACGGGATGGAATGAAAATTGAAAAATTATCATAACAGCTAAGGCCGCCGTAATATATGTACACACGAACGTCCGTACGTTAACTTTTTAATACAATTCTCATTTAATAAGCAGCAAACTTACAACATTTCTCATTTTTCACTTTTCCCAAATGCCCGGCTTTCCTCACCTGGGCCACGGGTGTTGCTTTCGAGCACGCTTTGGATGATGCTATTTTTCATAGGTTCGCTTTACCGCGGATGCACACTATCATCCTGCTTTCGGGAATCCTCCACCGCCGAGAATCGTAAATTATTGCGCCCAGTTTGTAGTTTTCTGTCCGGTTGTTTCTTTTTTTTCTCGTTGCTCTGTGAACACTGTCTACACCATGCTCAATGCCGGGCGCATAGTTTTTCTTTAAAACCAGCAAAGTTTAACCATTTCTTTTACCTTCTCTTCCCGTTCATATTCGTTTCGGTTGTACGGTGGAAGTTTATGTTTCATTCTTTTGTGTGTTACTTTTTTTTCGTTGCACGTTCGAAACATTTACGTGCTATGGAGCAAGTAAACGAAAAAAAAGACACCTCAAAATCCCAACTAAGAGCTTATGCAACGCCGCTGCAGTAACTTCACGTATGATTTTCTTTAGACGATGGGAATGTTTCTTTTTTATTGTGTGTGTGTGTGTGTGCTGAGGAAAGGATTAAGGACCTGCAAGGTTGGTCTTTGGGTGTTTTTCGTGGGTTGTAGAAATTGGTACAAATTTCGGAACGTACAAGTTGCATAGTATGAAGGATTTCACTTTCGCGAGGTTGAGCTTGATAAATGATATGCGGCTGAAAATGCTACAAGAACACCTTTGGCACGCTGCATGAGAAAGTTTGGCACCGAATTAAAAAGAGAGATTTCGTTACACGTTAAAGATGGTTCATAGTTTTCAATGCGAAATAGTAGTTATAATTTCTGTGTTTTTTTAGGTTTTTGCGCTGGATTTTGACCATAGAATTAGTTTTCCTTTTGTGTTGTTAATGTACAGCTGGTTTAAACAACAACTAGAAGCTTTGAACCCTTTACTTTAAAAGTCATTTTTTATGCACGAACCAGCAATTCGATGATTCGAGCGCCTAACATATCAGCCATACACTGTGTTCGTTGAATATTTTTGTATGTTTCAGCTATTTATTTTTTTATTCAATTGATTTTTTTTTGCTGTTATTATGATTGCGAAACTTGCTAGGACTTTTTTTTATTCAAGTAGAACGGCCTGGCCGTATTGCTAATAGTAAATTGTCTCTATATTGAATTTTATCTGAATCGTTTTCCCGTCACAGTCAGCAAAGACTGATTATCTGGATTCGTGGTAGTGTCTTGAGCGATATGGCCGAGTAGGTGGTAAGGAAATGAATAAAAAAGAAAAATGTATAAATAAATCAACAAAAATACACTTATAATTTACTTGCTTAGTTGTAATATGAGTTCCTTTTGCATGTGTTTATTTAGACTCCATCATTAGGGTCAGACGCAGTATTGTCTCCTGTCCATTTATAAGGTTCATCACTTATAAATCATTACCATAATTTAAGGAAAAATAATTTAAATTATTGCTCTTAGTCGACTTAGTCATCTATCACCTAGTGGCTCTTAATCCACACGATTAAATAAATAAATGAATTTTGAATTAAAAAAGCAAAAACAGTTTAGATAATTTTTTTAATTCATAAAACACAAATAAATTACACACCTTACTTAACAAACAAATCTCTTCAAAAGCATCATTCAAAATTTCGATTATCGAAACATTTCGCATTCAGCGGTTAAACTCGTTTCTTTGTCTTATAAAACGCCATCGTGCCTGGTGTCACGTGCTTGAAATGATCCCTTTTTTACGGGTTCATCCTATGTTTAGCAGTTATGCTTAGAGTTCAGCATGTTGTGTTGGGTGTTTTTGTGTCTCTATTTTAAGCGTGCCATACCGTGCAAAAAGGCGCTAAAAATGGCTCCCGAAGAAGCAGTATTTATGATAGTCCCCATAGAGATACGGATACGAGGAAACGTAGCTGCATGTGTGCGTGTGTATGTGTGGGTGTGTGTTTGATTGTGTTTTTCTCGAACGGATCGGATACAAAGGATAAGAATGGATTATGATCCTCTCGAAACCTGTACAAATCACCACCCCGAACAAGCGCCACCTCACTCCATACCCGCAGCGCACCGCAACCTGACGAGTTGTTGTTGGACTTTTATTTCGACTCTTTCTCGGCAAATAAATCGATCACACTGGCAGCAGAGCAGAGCAACCCCGCCACATGTCAGATGCGTGCACGCGTGGGAGCACATGTTTATGCAGTTAGAGGCCCTTCAGCAAACAAAACAGGCCCGCCAATCACACCATCACGCCGGTTTGAGATTTTATTTTTATATGTGCGTTTTTTTTTTGTGCTGAGGCATGTTGGCGCTTCGGTCGTCAGTATTCATACTGTGCCCTTCCCCAAAAGTGGGGCAATAGAAAGTATTAGGATTGGCTTCGGCGAATGGCGGGATGCGTGAAGTAGATTAAGGACATTGAATGATTAGATCGGCGGAAGATAAATATCTTGAAGGCAGTAAATTGGAGATTTTATTGCAAACTTCAAAAGTGACTGTGCGGAAGGTTTGACGGGATTGGCCGAAGGTATAGATTTACATCCGGCACGAAGATCACCTCCCTGTGATCGAAAATGCTTTGGAACGCTTGATTTGGGAACAACGGAAAAAGTATTGCAATTTTTAATGGTATTCATTTTGATGCGCTTATTTTCTATATTTTATTAAACACTGTCAACGCGTCGAATAGTGTTCAGGAAGGTAATAACTGCAATATTTTCAAAATGTAAATAAAAGTGAAACGATTTTAATACTCTCCAGGGAGCACCGGGCAACGCATAAACCACACTTTGTAACAACATTTCGCAATCACTTTTTGCCCCGAAATTGAACCTTTTGCTATGGCCGTTATCGTTGCCAGAATCTAGATAAAAGCTCATCCCCAATTTCAGTGCTCCCTCTAAAAACGCACTCACATTAAAACTGGCACAACTTGATCCCTCACAAACGACGGTTCCGATTTCTTCCCGCTCTATTTCGTTCCATTTGCATGGTAACATTGGAA
This sequence comes from Anopheles maculatus, assembly GCA_002091835.1. Classification (NCBI taxonomy): domain Eukaryota; kingdom Metazoa; phylum Arthropoda; class Insecta; order Diptera; family Culicidae; genus Anopheles; species Anopheles maculatus. Next base: position 70,581 of record KZ061929.1, on the reverse strand, counting down.
TTGAGAGCGTACACAAAGCGGACCAAAAAGATGAATAAAAAAAAAAAGAGATGCAAAGATTTATCTACATTTAGTGAACTGTAAAAATTGAACTTTTTACGTTCGATTCCGTAGATTTGTGGGTGACAGTTGGTTTTAACGAGATTTTTTCTTTCGGCTTGTTTGTTTGCTGGCCCGCTTATATGCGATCGTTTGATGGGAAGGCAACATCCGGAAGTGGTAGTTATTTGGTGTACCGGTCTTCATGGGCTTTGCCCTACTTACGCACAATGCTCAAGCTCCGCTCAATCTGTGCTTCCGAAAACTGACTGTCTGCCAGGAGTGTGTTTGAATAATAAAATGTTCATGGGATTTTTGGAGGCAACAGTCATACAAGCGGCCGCTTTGAGCAGGGCAACATTGTTTAAAAAGAGTTTTTTTATTTGTTCATTTAATGAAACGCGGGAAGGGTGCGGCTGTACGTCCTTTTTCGTTGAATTGATGTGCCGAATGTTCAAATGTGTTACTCTCCCTCACTCTAACGACCGCACCTTCGAGATGTGTGACCTTTGATTAGGAAGTGAGTTATAGATTTTGGAACTTGATTTGTTTGTGTGCGTGGGCTAAATGTGTATACAAAAGTTATAGCGTGATGTCATTGGAGGGGACTGTACAGAGTTGAAGGATGTTGAAGCGAGAGGCAAAAAAAGAAACTCCAATGCAAGTAAGTGAATTTTCGCTGTTGAAATGTTAGATCAAGGAACGGATTGATTATTTTAAGTAGACCTCAAAATATCTACAAGCTATTAGTGGATTAACCTCCACCAATTTAGTGGAATTTGTTAGCCACTGTCATAATACCACCGATGCTAACCTTCACACCGATGCTATATACCCAGACATTAATTTCACCCGCACATTCGCACGTCATTCTGCATGATAATAAATTTTTGAATTTTCATCTTCATCTTCAATTTTCATTTTCATTCAGTGGTCTATCTAAAAGACCATGGCTTTGAGTTTTAAGATGAAAAGTCCTCGTCTACTACTTGTCTTAAAGCGATTCAACGATCGGTAACGCGAAACATCCTATTCCGTATTGCAAGACTGCACCAACTTTTCAACGACGGTTTTGAACACTGTTGCATACGCATTCGACTTTAGCATGAATGTTTCAAGGGCATATTTTGACTCCTGCCGAGATTTTTGTTAGACACAGAATTGTGATCGAATATTCTGTGTATATATAGTGACAATTCACGATCGAGTCCATTGCTTGTAATTTTTTGAGAATTTAATATCTTGTGACATCTTCTTAATTCCTTGTACTCGTTAGAAACCCAATCTGAACAAGCTCTCAGCGTATTAGCGTGTTTTATTTTAAAGAAAACAAATACATAAAATATCTGAGAGTGACTGAACTTTGAATAAAACTGAATGTAATTTGTGTATGCTATGTGGATTTTAAAGCTGTAGTGTATCTGAAAGAGATTTGCTCGGAGTAGTTTTGTTTTTGGCTCTAATTGAGCTCTCAAACTGCAATATGACACTCTGACCGAAGGGAAGAGAAAATAGAGGGCGAAACCCACGAGCGCCTCTGGAAACCAATAATCAAAGGCTTTAGTTTTAGCCCCTTTTGTAGCATCCTGTTACGGTTGCGACATATAATACCCGCTTTACCGTACATTATTCCTCAAACTGTATTCGCAACCAGAATGAAAGTTTGAGTTTTACAATCCTATCAATGTTCTGATTGCTGAGCAATAAACCGTACCGGCTGCATTCATGAAATGCACATGATCGGCCCGCAAAAGTATTGGTCTAGCGTCATTTGTTTTCTAGGTCGGTTCAATGGACGCCCTCAGCCAGATTCACGTTAAGATGCTTGAGCCCTCTCGGAGAGTCACGAACGGATAGTTGATGGATGTGCAAAAAACAATTGATGTACCGCAGAGTATGCAGCCGAAGCTTTAGAGATGTTTAGCAAAAACCTCGGACGCCACTTTCCAGTCAAGTGTGTTCTAGAGGACGCGTCGTGCCAGGTGCTTTACAGAGCGCGAACCTCACAACGACGTGCTGGCAACTTAATTTATATAAAATTATTAATGATAAGCTGCAACCGGAGCATAAATTTAACGTCTCCACACAGTAAAGGATTTATTTCACAAAGGACGATTTGCATGCTCCTGCTACGGCCACCCCGTACCTGCGTCATTCTTGCTCTTTAGCACCGACACCATCATCACCATCATCATGGTTGGTTGGTTTGCAGCACTTGAGACAGTGAGCTGTACCGAAAAGAGGGCAACGGTAACAGTGGCACTGTAAAACAGAGCGAGAGCGATATTCTTATCACGTGACACACTGAGTGAAGGTGGGATGGGAGTGGCGGGTGTGTAACGATGTCAGCATTGGCTTGTACGAATGGGCTAAAATTCGAACCACCTCCAGAATGCCAACCTTGCGCTAACCCCGTGGATCGAAGCATCGCGTACCGACCATTAAAACGACATTATACATCATAGCGACCTCAGAAAACCCTCCCGGGGTTCTTTCTTCCGAGCTGTGCGAACGGTAGCTACAAGGTACCGGCCGACAAAACAGGCGGACTGTGCGTTGGGTTGCAGACAGAGACAAACGCGTTTTACCCCAACGCACGCTCAGCTCGTGGGAAGACGACGTGAAAGATACGCTCAACTAGCTGCTACCGGTGGCGTTATTTATCGAGAATTTGTTATGCAAATTATCTATATCTACTCAGCGGACGATGCACTTCCCTTCTGGTGCGTCGTGTGGCCACACCGTTAGGATAGGGTTTCTCCATGTGTGCTACGTAGTTCTGTGGCCACCTTTGACCCCGACACTGATAGCTGGGTAGTGTGCTCGCTCCGTGACTGGGACCGTCGTCCGTCTGAACACAAACACCTTCGCTTCGTCCGCCGTGCAGACTAATGGAGCTTTTTAGCCTAATGCAATGGAGTGTCGGCGACCGTACCCGGTTGCTGGTTGGCTAGTTTTGCACTTTCCTTGCACGAAATACCAATAACGTTTGCCAACCTTAAAAAGCCTCGCATCGGAACCGGTACTCCGAAACAGGCCCAAGCGCAAAGGAACGTTCGCTAAGGTCAAGGCCAATGCGCTAAGCTTGCATGTCGTGCATGGTGGCAAGGTTTGGAAAGATGCCGTGGCTTTGCGAGCGTGTGTATGTGTGAGGCGACAAGAATTATGCACACGGCTACTCGGATGATATTAAAATTTTACCGCATCGCTGCATCTTCGAGGTGTTGCAACTGGTGATAGTAAAGACAGAACGTGGGGAATTGGCCGGCGAAAGTGGTCGTTGTTGAGTTAAAAGTTGAGTTCACATAAATAAAATGGAAAATCAATTTTCCAAATGTTTAGCATCGTGGCGCTTGGGTGTTGGGACATAATGGACAGAATGAAGATTTTAAAAGAAAAATAAAGAAGAAAACTGTTTCAAATTGTTTGTTCAGAAAACAGAATTTACTTTAAAGTTAATAGAATAAATACTGTGCTCTTTTTTAAACATAATAAAATTAAATAACGTCAATTGTGGTGTTTGACATTGACATTGTGGTGTCATTTGTGGTGTCAACAAATATGATATTCCCATAATGTTATAAAATTCTTGAGTTCTATATCTTTGATATATTATTTCACTTTAAAATTTATCTCTTTGACAAATTTTTCACGCTTCACATCGACAGCATCGTATTCCACGAACATTGATATTTTTACTTCAACGCAAATCTTTACATGCCGACCCAAATTTGTTCTCAAATGCACATATAAACAAAAAGGCACCGTGATGGTTCTGAAATCATTTTATCTATATTTTAAACAAAACCAGCTCTTCTCGGAACACTGCTTGTTTGGCTGTTATGGTTATGGTTGAATGTTTAGATCTTTGGATACCATTGTATACCTGCACCGGTGATAGATCGAAAGGCAGTGATGGTGAGCTGTTTCGTGTGTTTTTTTTTTGTGCTTCGACCTTCTTCTGTTTGTTATCATTGGATTGAGTGGTAAAGTCCTTCTGGGAACCGTATTCAATGAACCGTGACCGCATTTCGTCCGTAGTCATCTGTTCGCTAGAATGGGATTAAACAAAAACCCAAATCGTGGAAGTGGCTTTGCCGGTTGTCACTGTTAATGCTTGTTTTGAAGTGACTGTGACGAGTGGCTGGTGATTTCTGAGGAATTTCCTGTTTTTGAACATGGATTACACGTGGTCTGCGAAACGGTCGGTTTCGATGTTTAGTACTCAACCGATTTCCGAAAAGTGAAGCCTGTTGTTTGAACATCTTGATGCAAAGCAGTCAATTTAATTTGATTGAATTATTTCACATAGTTTGAATTTTAAATTTGCAGTATTAAAACCAGAGAAATTATGTCTGTGGTAAGATAAACGATAAGCAATAGGTTCATTTGCACTACGGTTAGTTGATGCACGTGTCGCAAATGTAATGAATCTAACCAAGCGTTTGAACGCAAAGTGCGTACAGAACGCTGGGCTGTGCAAACAAATGGATACATTATCAAATGGTGTCATATTTTATCATCCATTGAACACCGCCGCCATTGAGTGTGAAGTTTTAGCACTGAACAAACATTATCAAACAGCAACGCGGGTTAGTAGCAAAATGTCGATCCCAACGCCAAGATTGAGCATAAAATTATTCCCCTGGGAGAGTTTTCTCTTCCCATCGTAGGATGTACATGTGCACGTGTGGAGTTGATTGGCCATGTTAAAATAATAAAAGACACCTCCCAAGCATAATTAAACCATCATGTCAGGTAATTGATTTATGGTGTATGTAAATCGTCAAACGTTGAACCCTGTACGTGAACAGTGCCACCCAGCTCGTTAACAGCATGGTGATGACACAGGGGCAAAGCTAACAAATTATTTCCATTACTTCACTTTCCATCATCTCGGGCCGGCGGTGTGAGCGGTTGTGTTTACCCATTCGAGTGCTATCTGAAGATGTTTTGCCCTGCGCCGAAAGTCTTCAAAAGTCTCGAACGGTTCGGTACCACTTCAGACCTGTGCTGCAGCAAACAGGCAAGAATTAAAACCATCAATTCTTCATGCTCGTCTGGTTGCTCTTATCCTCCATTTGTGAGCACTGCCTAGCGCACAACCTGTCCAGACGCAAAGTTCACGCGACCTTTTCGTCCCTCAAGTAGATGATGGTTTAATCCTCCCAAGAGGTCAGTTAAGCGAAGATGCCGGGACGCAAATAACACTCGAACAGTCGTTCGTCAGCAGTAGAAGCTGCGCTTGCGATAAAGTGTTTTACAGCAGTGTAAGCAATCAAGAAACAAATCAAAACTCCCCAAGTGCTAATAAATTTGGTGTTTTTCCCTGCCCGCGGACCTGGATACTACCACCGTGTAAGTAACGCTTGGATCCTGGTGGAAATGTCTTTATTCTGACACTCACACAGTAAACATACAAATTGGAGCACACGCTCACGTCTGGATAATTTTCTGATAAAGAACAGTGGTATCAGTAGAAATCGTGAAGGTAAAGCAGACACACCCTAACGCTGATTTCAATCTGAACCGTTTCAGGTTAGTTCGGCAGTTCGTATCAATGAAGGTAAATAGAGACGTGAGCTTGATAAATGCACGTATCGATTGACCTGTTTGATAGGTTTGACCAGTTTATGCAGATGGGTCTCATTGTAAATTCAAATGTTTGGATGAGCATTGACGTCCGGTGAATGATACGCGATTTGCATAATGATGATGGTTCGGCACACTGCTCCGAAGGTTCTCATAATCAATCGAGATCGATGACTTGCATGTCATCTCTGCTTACAAGTGTACATGTGTGGGTAAGGTGCATGATTAGATGCAATGTTTACTATGATTAGAATATATTTGATGCTTACTGAAAGATGCGTTGACGTTAGGCAATAATTCTCTTCAACAAACTGCGCCTTTCACCACTTGCGTCTTGTGTCTCGACCTTAAGAAAAAGCATATCATGCTTCTGCTGATTGCATTAACATCTCGTGGTTTCAAACTTAACCGCTTGAAGATGAAATTTAATTTATGGTATGTGTGTGCTTTTTATGTGCTTCCTGCATTTTCTTCCACCATTACATCATTACCGCTCGCACTCGCACACAGAGGCTCTCAGTTCCGAGTGTCAGAGCCACTCGATTACCGGCATTAGTGTATGCAATGTCATTAATGTAGTAAATCATATTTTCTATCAATAATTTTGCGGTTTGAAACGCCACGCTTCGTGCCCACTCTCCCCAGGCGTCCCATAAAACATATTCTATTACGGGATACTGGGCGCCTCCATTGTACGTACAGCGCAGTACCTTGCACCATAAGCGGTCGGAGGGGGTTTGTAAATGGTAATCCCGGAAGGAAATTGAATCTTCCCTGCTGTTGCTAGTCTCTGCTGGATGCTACGACTTATGACTCGGTGCTCCGTGCTCGATAAGAGACGGCCACGTGAGGGTAGGTTTTGCAAGAAGTGCTCGTACATGTAACTAATGAGCGTTAGCCGGCTTCATGGGTGACCGGCGTGCTAGCGCACCACGGCCAAACGATCTTCACTGACGGTGCACTTGAAGCGACCATCGCCATCTTACCGTGCAGGAGTAAGTGTATGGGTGAGCGAGTGATCCAAATGGGTTTATAATTTATTTATGCTTCCCAATTGTCGCTTTCTTCTCCGGCGCCATTCCGTGGCGCTGTGATTATGCTCGCATGATCCATGGTATGGAATGGTAACGGATATGAGAACCGTCGGTGAGAAATGCTTTGTCGGTGCAACGTTATAAGTCTATAAGCGGTAAATACAGCAAATGGTTAGTTGGATGTGAAGATGAGGGAATTTGTAATTATGATTAGAGCTTATGGGAAAAAGCTTAACAATTGTATTTCTATATTTATCTTCTACTTGGCATGATTATGTGTTTAAATTCAAGTTTTCTGAATAGCACATGATACAAAAACAAATTATATGGGCGGTAGATCATGAGGTAATTTATTTATTGGATACATAAAATATTTTACTAAGTGTTTTCACATACTTTTAATTATCAAACTAAAATGAAACTAATCATTTCCATTCTTCACATTTGGTTACGAAAAAACAATTGAAGCAGATAAAAAAATTTCATAAATTGTTGATATTTGTGTATCTGTGTATGTTGTTTTGGTTTCAAATATAAAGATTGATGTTGCTTTAAAATAAAACTGCAATTATATTGAATACCGCATTTGGTTGACAAAATTTCCTATTCCTAATAAAACCTTAAGCACAGCGCCAGACTTTGTTATTGATTTTTCGTTTTTGATAGCTTATATTTAATTTAATTTTTGTTAAATTTACATTGATGAGTATAATCGATCAAACAGTATCCATTATACAGCAGCTAAGTATTCACAAAGCTGCCCATTTTCGGTGTTTTGCATGAAAGAGGGTACGACCAGTCGCTTTGCGATAGCCCACCAAGGCTGTCAGTTACTGCAAATTCAATTAAACGTAACATATCTCCTCCGAGATGCTGGCCAAACGATTCAGCGGGCTGGTTCCTGCTCTTACAAAAACATCAATGTCTCCATGTCGTCCGGACGATATACAACATCTCCTAAACTGAATTCTCAACTGCAGAAGAATGGGAAGAAAACACACATCCACTTACTTGGCCGATTCCCGAAACACGGTTGTTTCGCGCTCGATTGATCGCTGGCCGTCAGGGATGGGGTTCGGTGGCCAACCAATTGCATCGTGTCGTATCGAATGCGAAGCGTGTTCGTTTGCTGTACTACGATCGGGAGGGTAAAATTCGATCAACATCAGTCCAATACAACAACCCAGCTCACGACCATCACCGTCGTTGCTCATGTCGTAAAATGCGCACATTTTTGCATCCGATCCGCTTCCAGAGCATGCAGTGAGTTGCAGTACACCGCCTGCCCCGTGTGTAATGTGCCGTGCTGTAATGGGCCGCGCCTGTGTTCATAGTTCGCGGGACCAGTCTCGGAGAAGATTTGGACAGTGCATGCAAAATTAATTGAATCGAATGTTTACGGGATTATTGGACCGGTCGGAGGGAATGCCCACGCGTCCCGGAACGGACGTGGCGTTGCGAAATGGACGATACATGGCTTCCCATCGTAGTAGCAGCTGGATGGTTTAACATGCCGGCCTAACAGGCTGCTTGCCGAATTGGACGGATCCGTTTCGTTCGGGTTCGATTGACTTTGAAATGTTCACTCCAGAGAGTTCTGCTAGCGTTCTGCCGATGCTTCAGTGCCGGCCGTGTTTTCGTGTTCGATCGAGTGAGTCACGGTTTTTCTTACGAATTGCAATTAGATTGGCGTTTCCCACAGGTCAATGGTGGTGTCTGCCTGTGTTTGTGTAGCTATGTGTGTGTGTGTGTGACTTAGGATCATAGGAGTTTTGGGTGCATACTAGGATATTGCACTGCCGGATTGGTAAAACATTGGAAGGAGTAAACTATCACAAACTTCGTTAACTGTATTTGACGGAAGCTTTTCACGTATTTCCAAACTCCTTACAGGCCTTAAATTGACAGGTGGACAGTGAGAAGCGCCGGACGTTCACTTGAGCATAAAATCGTGTTCGTTAGTGATAGTTTCTCTGCAATTCATTGCTTTCAGTTAGAAATTGAAACAACTTTAATTTATCCAGAGCTTTTTCTGATTTTATCCGGAGCATTCTTTTTGTTTAAAATTTTTGCTTTCCATTCATTTCCTTTCATATTCTCATTTCCCTCCTTCCGACGAAGAAAAACCGTGACTCACTCGATCGAACACGAAAACACGGCCGGCACTGAAGCATCGGCCGACTTCCGATTGACAATCAAGACCGCAAGCATCGCGGTAATTTGAAGCTAAAATATAAAAAGAAAACAAAACGCAAAAGATCCAAAAAAAAAAACAAAATACAACAGCGACCGCTTTCATGCATGGGGATTCTCCCGGGCGCCTAAATTATGCAAATATTTGATGAAAAAGTTTAGACACTTGATTGAATATTTACCGACTGTGGTGACTTTTTGTTCTACTTCTAGCTCTATCCGCCTGTCGCTTTCCACCCCACCTTCTAGGCTATTACTTTTCCTGCTGCTTTGACGTGGGTTAGAGCTGTGCAACTGTTGGTGGGCCTGATGACCGCAAGGGCCGGTGTTTTTTTTATGATTGTTTATCTTCGGTTTTGTAGGCAATCGACGTTGATGACGCAGTTCCCGACATCGTGCTTTCGTTTTTGGGCTATTTCGGGTTGGTTGCTGAAGGAGGATGGTGATTACACCGTGGGTTGAACTGCAGGATAGAATGTGGTTCCTTTTCGTCCGGGTTTTCACGCCATTTGACCCCCAAATCTCATTTCCGTCATCGTTGTTTGCTAAAGTTTGATTGGTGGCGAGGTAGTGAAAGAGGGAAACAAATCAGTCAAGGAGAAAAGCGCTGCAGGGAGTTAAACAAGGGAAAGTAGCAGCATGTACTGAGCAAGGTAGGGGCATGGATTTTGTTTGACTTTGATTCGTTTTTTTTTGGAGACAATTGTCCTGCGGCAGTTTTGCAAATGTATTCATTATTGTGAATAATAATAATAGTTCAAAATAAAGTGCCATGAACTGTTTAAAACAATGAATAGAATCAATAATGGCTTAAAGAGTGAAATAAGTACTGGGAGAAGAAGAAGAAGAAAAGAGATACTTTTTTGTAGTCTATTTATTTAACTGCTTATATATTTAGTTATTGGGTACAATTACTGCTTCGCGGTCTTGGCTCTATCCAAGTCACTTCAAGTTGCTTATGGTCTAGCCTATATAGTATATCGATCAATTAATCCGACACATGGTAGTGGACACATGAACTCCTCATTTTAACTAGGGCCTACCACACTTTTTGTGTCCTGTGAACGATCAAAAAAAGAGCTCGAAACCTGATTCGTTTAATTCGTTGCACAATGATGGTATATCTTTACATCTTGTAGAGCTCGTCTATGTAGCGCATACTCGTTAAAGACGAGCGTATTGTCGAACGTGGCTGAATGGGTTTCGTCAGTTTTAGACAGACTCTATGCCGGAAAGGTTTCTGTGAGTACTGAAAATAAAAATATTCTCTAAATTTGTTCAGTTTTCAGCCATTAATGTAAGAATACAAAAGAGAGAAATAACCAAAAATAAAGGGAAAAAGAGCATAAAAGACTAGGTAAAAGAGTATGTTTGACTCAACAACCTCCGAGGTATTGATTGATAGTCCTTTTAGTTCTTCCGAATGAAGATCGGTACCTTTATCTCTTTGATTTAAGGATTAAGCAATTTACGATGTCAAGTTTATTAATTTAATTTGACCTTAGCATGCAACTTTCTCAAAAAGACTATCACCGCAACTGAATAAAAACTACAGTATGTTTAAAACCGTTTATTTTAGTGTAAAATACCACGTTAGAGTTGCAGCATTTCGGTTGGTAAAATAGATGAGTATAAAGGCGGTAAAGAATCATTAAATTTATTGAATAATGTTGCTTGCCTAGAAATTTCCTTGCAGGGATGGAAATGGATGTGAGCTTAAAGCAAATGGAGTGAAGGTAGAACCAATTTCCTCGAACCGGAAGCGTGTGAGGACTTTCCGTAGAATCTCTTAAGGTAAAATGTTTTCTATGTTATTCTGACGCACTTGACGCTGTAATTGTGCCAGCAAGATGCGTTGATCGTCTCACAAGAGCAGGAAACTCATGAATGGAAACGATTCCAAACAGAAAAATCATTACGCTTTGCGGTTGCCTTATTTTCAAATAGGAAGCATGAATCAAAATACGACTATCTTTTATTCATTTTGCTAGTGGATTTTTTTCTTCTTAGATTCAGATACACACCTATCTGCCGGATCGGTCCGTTGTGGTTCGTTAAATACGATGAGCAGGTTTTTTTTCTTTCCGGTGCCGATTGTACGCCAAACAGAAACGTGTAAATAGCAAGAAAAATAGCATCCAGTGGTCCGTGTAGCAGGACGAGAAAACTCATCGCATGCACCGTGAGTGAAAATGTGAGGTGTAAAGTAAACTGCTACGGCAAGGGCATCCATTATAAGTGTCCTTTTTTCCGTGCCGCCAAAGTCCGTGCTTTCGTTTCGTCAATACCGTGTTTTTTTTTTGTTTAGGAGGGATGGGACGCTATCCCGAGCGGAATCCAATTTAGCGTTTTATCACATTCCCTGCCTGTAATACGACGTGATCGGATGAGTCACAAAGGCAGCAGGGGCAGGGCTTTATAAACTCTTAAGAATATTCTCATAAGGATGTCTTTTACGACTGCGATACTGCCGGAAAATGGTAGCGGCAGTAGCACGAACCGGTAGGTAAGCGGGTCAGAGGTCGAGAAAAAAATCGTCTCCCGAATCCAGGAAAAATAAGGAAGCAAAAAAACAGGTAGAAAGAAAACCCAATGACCGGTAAACGAAATTACATGACCGTCGCTCATAAAAGCGGATCAATGATCGGATGCTGCGGCTGTCGGTAAGGGGTGGAAGTCAAATTTTCTCACCCGAGAGGTGTAAACGGGCCACGGTACGATGTGATCCCGCTCACGTTCGGTTCATTTTGTTTCCCTGACTTCCGTGTGCATCGTACCCGAGAGCGCGGGAAAGTCGACAGGTAAGGAGTATGGTTTTTCCCTATCTCACTTACGTTCCTCATTTGCCGCAAATTTACTACCGTCCGTTGGTCCTAAGCTGTATTGACCACCACCAACCTATCCGTCCACGGTTTTGGTAGCGGTGAAAAATTCGACCTTTATTTTCATTTATTCGTCGCTTGCGCATGAAAATGGTTGCCTTGCTTTCAATTTCTATGCATAGGAAAGATCAACCGCTCGTCGGACAGTCTCAGTGATGCGACCATCCGTGACTGGTAGGCTGAGCAAAGTCCTACACCGACCGATTTCAGCGTAGTCCTTGGTACGCTAAGATATGATTCCCCGAATTTTGGTGACTTTCCACTCGTCAGGGAAAAAACCGCTAGAAAAAAAAACATAAAACATTACCATGGAAACAGGCCACTGACGGAAGTGGGAGGGGCGGGAGAAGGGTAGCATTTTGGGTGAGTTGGTCCAGTTCGGGATGCTTTCGATTAGGCGAATGGTGATGAAAATGAAATGAAATGTGCACCCCGAAATTACCGAGCATAGCCTTTAATCGGATTTATGATTTGCACGAGTGGTACTTACTGGAATCGATTTATTCCAAAAAATTCGACCTTTTTTCGGTGGAATTAATCGGAAGCTGGTTACTAGGCACTCGAAAAGGAACGAATAGTGGAAGCATCGAGCATTAGCATTTGCGAAGAGAATTTTTCAAGCGAATCCTCACTAGGCAACTTACTGACCGGTCCGGAAAGGAAGAGGATCAAGCCCATTTGGTTGTCATAATGTGAGTAATTTTCACTAAGCTGTGTATTTTTTTATTAAAAAACAAAAAAAAACAATTGAAAATAGCTTTTTAATAACTGCTTTCATCTGAGTTTCAATCAACAAAGCAAACATATTCAAGATTTAGAAGCTAAAACAAGAATGGATTTTGGACTAAAACGCTTTTAGTCGAAGGGTGACTGTCATCTACATATCTTTTGAATAGTGAATTGTCTTGGATTGCAAGGTCATCCCCTAAAGCTACTTTAGTGTTACTGCACTGACAGATCTGAATGCTCGCTTCGGTAGGATGATTCGAACTGACAGGAACTACCCAATCTATCATACATTTCATCTAGTACCTCTAAGGTACCTTCAATCTGCCACTAGTCAGTCAACCTAATCAGAATAAGTTGCCGTTCGCACTTTAAGCCTACTGATATTCAGCGAAATAAAGGTTTTCATCACTGTTTAAAAAGGTATTTAGCGATAGCAGGAAAAAAAATCTTCTTCACACGTTGAGTAAATGCATTGATTATTCCTTGATGTCCTATTACGTTCAGTTCGTCAAAGATATACCAATCAAAAACCAGATCTTTATCATGTGGCAACCACCAGTGGCCCTGTTAAAAAATAATGATATACGAAGGAGTGATGTGCAGATAGGATATCTTTGAAGTGTTTTAAAATTTCACCTCACTGGGATCACAAGTCGTATAACAGCGCATGTGTTGAGATACTCGCAAGAATGCAGGTGTCAACTGGTCGTACGGACTACATAGAACCTTTATAGTCAGACCACAACGAGCTGTTCGGTGATCTCACCATCACACTGCTGTGATGTGTTCGCGCGCACGCTTTCTTACTCACGTCGTCTGTGGGCGCACACGCGAACACACACTTTAGTGTGCGGAAAAATCGGTTCCGCTAACATGATGATTCCGGCTGGGGTTGGAACCAGCGTCTTGATCGTCCAGGCGATCACAAAAATCTGGAGGAGATTTTCCTTACTGGATTGTTGGAGACATTGAGGCCTTACCTTGGGTAGGGGGACACTCAAAGCTCTTGAATGAATTTGGACACAACAAGTGACATTTTTCGTCTATGTCCAACGACCAACTCTCTCTCTCTGTCGGCCGGGATAGGTGGCTTTATTTATACCAATTTTTCACTGTTTTACAATGGGTTCAATGGGTTCTTTAAAATAGGTTAGTCTGTTGGGGTGTTAACTAGAAAAATATGTGTTATACTATTTTTGCACGGTTAAATTGCTCAACATCTTTCCTGGTTGACGACAAAAGCCTTATGCTTAAACAAAAGTGTCAAATTACATCTCGATGTTAAACGGGTTGCGTTTGTTTGTTGGTTCAAATAGGTTTTTCTGTCTGTCTGTTTAATTGCTGAGTATATAAATTTGCTTACAATGTTTCTTCCGTGTGAAGTTATCATCGCAAGCATATGTGTTATGCTGACTGCACGGTTTCGTGTCGAGTTGCATTGCGCCGCTCGCTAGTCGGGTGCGCTAGTCAGTGCTTCAACGGGTGTTCGGTCAAAATTGCTAATTATGCAATAGTTGCATTCTTTGATAAATATCGTTTACTTTGATTCCAGCTGTTTGTGTTATGTTTTTATTGTGGGGTATTAACCTGCTGTCCCAGTTTTGAAGTTTACTGTCTCGTGCTATATAGTTTAGTTCGGCATATGTATAGCATTGTGGATGCTACACTGCGAATAAGGCTCGCGAGGATCCGAATGACACCGAACGACCCAGCCCATAATGTCCTTTTGGATAGGGCGGCCCAGTTCAATTGACGCTGTTTGTAGTTCAAGTTCCCGCATCTCTTAGAATGCTTTTGACATTTGCAGTTCAATTGCCGCTTGGCGAAGTTTGCTTGACGATGATGAATCTTCGATTGACGTATGCCGCAGATTTATCGTGAAACGCTGTATGCCTCAGATCTATCGAGAAACGCTGTAAGCCGTTTGACTCGAAAAACACGTCCGATCTCTGAGCGCTCTGATCTTTGAATCTGCACTCTTCAATTATTCCTCCTGTTCAGCCTTAAAGGACATGCAGAACACATCACGTTTGTTATCTCTCTATCTCTCTCTCTCTCTCTCTCTCTCTCTCTCTCTCTCTCTCTCTCTCTCTCTCTCTCTCTCTCTCTCTCTCTCTCTCTCTCTCTCTCTCTCTCTCTCTCTCTCTCTCTCTCTCTCTCTCTCTCTCTCTCTCTCTCTCTCTCTCTCTCTCTCTCTCTCTCTCTCTCTCTCTCTCTCTCTCTCTCTCTCTCTCTCTCTCTCTCTCTCTCTCTCTCTCTCTCTCTCTCTCTCTCTCTGTCCCTCTCTCTTTCTCTCTCCTTCCTTCATATGCCCGTTTAGTTTCACGGTCCCGCGTTCTAATATCTTCCGAGAGCAGGTGCTCTCACCCGAAGATAAAAGCATTAAATATAAGTGCATTTGTTAAATAAAACTCTCTTACCTGCGAACTACAAAACACAAACGACGGTAATTATAATCACTGCTGCACAAAACAACATCCGAAAACTTCCGCGAACAAACATAGAGCATTAATTTATAATACAGAATAATACAATACAATCGTAAAATTCTTTATAATTCCTTATTTATTCGTAAATAGTTTAAAAGGGACATATGACACTATGAAGATTATCGATGACATTTTTCAAGCAAATGTGTTAAGCTATCAAGGATGTAAAAATCGGTAGAAAAAATCCTCTGCTACAGTATCTATGTTTTCAGTGAGAGATTGAACGAAGAATGGTCTGCTTTTGAGTGCAGCTTACTCGACGCTACGGTGTAATCCTTCTAGCACTCACCAACAGTGGAAATGGACTTCCAGCATACATACACATACACACACACACTCGCTCCGATAATCCCTTCCATTGCGTGGCCCTGCGGACATGCACATAATAATAAAAATAATAATATTAATCTCAGGATGTGTGCCATCGGGAAAATTTTTCAAACAGAGTAAAAGAGCGCTACCGCTGCGTTCGGTTATTACTTTCTCTTTTCGCTCGTTTCATTCGATACTCGATACTGAGCTCAGCCGAAGGGTGAAATCCGTTATCCTTTCGCATGAGCTGACGGTATTAGTTTGTGGTTTAGGGGCGAAGATTTCTATGAATCCGGGCGATTCGTCCATCGGATGCGGGCTATGTATGTTTAGGACGGGAACGGATCATGCTCGGACCGAGGATTGAAATGCGTTACACCGGGCACCAATATCCTTTTGCGATTCGGTTAATATGAGCGTGCCTCTGGGGGATAGTAACGAGAAAAAGAAAATAAAAAAAGAAATACCCGTGAAGGAAGAAGTGAAGGACCACAAAGAATTTATGCCAGTGGGGGTATCACTTATTACGGTTTATTTGATTAGAGATCATATAAACTCTGGGAAACATCAACGAACGGTTCACATTTGCGACCGCTTTTCAAATAGTGGTAAGGATAATGGTTATGGATGTAGGGAGTTGCGCTATCAGTGCTGGAATGCGTAAAACAGGGTCCATTTGGAGCGCATCACTAGGTGTTCAACTCTCCACCATGACTATTTGAATATTCCCTTTTTTCATCGCACTAATATGGCTCCAATTGAGTGTAAATGGGCTGATTTGGTTTCATGCAACCGTAATTTGATTAACATTTTTGTAGCATGTTATGGTAGCTGCTTATCAAGAGCTTTCCAGAGCAGTACTCAAAAGATATTCGACACCATTTAATTAGCGATTTAAAATGAATTTTCTCAGAAATCAACTTCTAGTGTTACTCAAATGGTACGATAAGAAAATTGATTTGATTGATTCTCCATCGTGCATGTTGTATGGATGAATCCGCTTTAATCAATTAGCTTATATCCTCGGCACGCTTGTCACGCTTTGCTCTGTGGTAGTACTTGGCAAAACCGAATTATTTTCAATTAACATGCGATTTATTATAACTATATACACTCACTCCGACCGCTAATACGACCAAGGTGGATGTTTATCTAAGCTTCTTCGAAGAGAAACACACGGCTAAATCGATCGTACGGACCGGTTAGAGTAGATTTTAACTCAATGATAGGAAAATCTCATTGAAAGCACCGATAAAGCATTAATCCACCCAGCGGTGCCTGATCTGGAACGAGGGCATCGGTGCAATTTCGCACCGTGTGTGATTAGGGGATGTGGAAATGGAAGTGCATGTGCTGATTTTCCCACCCGTCGACATTATCGTGTGCATCGTGCTTCTTGGAGAATCAGAATTGCGGTGTGGTCCAGCGAAACAAGATATGGACAATGGGATGCGTGTCTGGATGGTCGTTGGTGCATTTGTGCAACGTGCAGAAACCTCACGTTCGAATAGCGTGCGTGCGTGTTTCGTGCAAATATTGGTCCCTGAGTTTGCACCGGTCGCGTTGGTATGGTGGAAAGTTTATTTTTCATTATAATTGAATACACCAAACTAATTGGTTCCGTTTATTTTTATCTGTATGTTTTATGTTATCGCGTTATTGCTTGATTTTAATCATCACCGAGAAGGAATGACGATAGTGGGATGCTTGGCATATGGATTGGATATTGGGTGTGAGAGTTATCCTGAATTTAATAAAAAAAAACAATATGATCAAAAGATGTTGAAATAATAGGTGAGCATGAAATAAAAAAAAATTAATTTTTGTGAAGAATTTTTTTTCGATTTCTAGTTTTGTTTAATATTATTGATGCAAAAATTTGGTTTACTTTCGATATTGGCATCGTTATGTTTATGCTACACATGATTAATTTTATGTTATGTTTGTTCCAATTTATTTGTCTCTCAGGAAGATATTTATATTTTAAAACTGTGCACGAAGTAAAATTTGAACTAATAAAGCCCAAAACTGTAGCCTTTATGTAAAAAAATTATACTCTCTGTCCAATACTTGTGTTTTTTCATCAGTTTTTACGGTGACTGTAATTTAAGTGGAAAGATAATTCATACATGGATGATTAACAATTGTTAAAGAATATTTTAATAACTTATCAACGATTTTAATTTGTAGAACATTTTATTTAAAACAAGAAATCTATCTCATTTATCCGATTTTAACGAACACCAGGAATGATTTGACTCCTTTTTAGCAAATGGAAGGGATGTGTTTCTATCTTCGCATGCAGAAACGCTCTAAGCCAAATGTCTTTTCCATCGCACGCGTCTACAGTGTCCTTTTGTTCTATATCTCAAACAGTCATAGTTAGGAGTTTCTCTTGACTGAGTTTTGGCGAACATTCGAGTGGCTGCCACTGGCAACGGTTCTGTCAGTTAGTGGATCGGGGTTAAGCAGTTCACCGAGTTCAAGTTTACAAACGAAATGCTGGTCCACCGGCTCGTCGTATTCTATGCAGCCGGGCTACATTCATAAGCACCCAAGTGCGGAGATCCTCTAAACATTTTGTACCGGTAGGAGCAGGACATATCCATGCAAACGTATGTCACAGGTGAATGCAAGAAAATATGTTCTACTAACGGTTAGAAACAGAAACGCATCGTACTGTTCATTCATTTGCTGCCTTTCGTAGCGACAGTAAAATTAGATCTGAAGGGACAGTCGGGAAACGGGAACCATTTTGCTACCTGCAATCGAATAGAATCAGTCAGCTTCCTTGTGCTGGGGTCAC
This sequence comes from Anopheles maculatus, assembly GCA_002091835.1. Taxonomy (NCBI): domain Eukaryota; kingdom Metazoa; phylum Arthropoda; class Insecta; order Diptera; family Culicidae; genus Anopheles; species Anopheles maculatus. The sequence goes on along the minus strand of KZ061929.1, from coordinate 52,505 downwards.
AGACAACGCATTACAAGGAAGCTGAACAAAGAAAATGAAATGACGGAAAAATGTCCTACGAGCTAATTTTGTTTGTACATGTGTCTGCTCGTTTCTTTTTCCACTATCGCGCACACTGTTGTACTATGAAGCGTGCACTTCTCGGCTCACATATTCTGCCAAGCAACATTCATAATGCTTTAACCGTAAAAGTCAGATTAGCAGCGTTGCGCAACGGTTGGTTCGTTTTGTTAAGAATGAGCTTGCGTGAGTGTGTTTCATTTTTTTTCCTCTGTGTTGAGTATGTCCTTCACAAACGGGGAGCTTTGCATGCAGACAAGAGGGTTGGCCACGTGTTTCCCTTCTGTGGTGCAGATGCACATTGCATTCCAAGCAGATGGTCGGAAGCGCATATTGAAAAACAAAAACACACGAGACGGTCCGACAGAACTTTATGTAACTTAAAAATGAGCACCGTTGTAGCGAACCGAGAGTGACTCCTCTTGATACCGACCGCACGGGACAGTTTTGCTTTTTTCTGTGCGTGTGTTCGTACCGTTCCGTTTTCGATGCTGTAACGAGGTCACTATGATGAAGGAGCTTGGTACGATACCGGGAATGAACTTACGATCTCTTTTGTACAATTTGCATAAACCTGGTTCCTGTTGGATTTCTTGCACCCAACGAGCACGATGCGTTTTACTTCATGTATCGACTAGGGTGCGCTTAGGCTAATGCTGCCGAAAGGGAAGAGGGTGTAACGGAAGCGGCGCCGGCAGGAAGATTTAATGTTGTTAAACAGCAGTTTTGTGTTGGTAACAGAGAGGAAAAAAGATTTGTAAAACGAAACAAGACGATTCGGGAACGTCACCGGAAGGTACTTACAGAAGGATCATGTTGTCGTTGCTATGGTTTACAATATGCACATTACATGTCTGGATATACGGGTTCGTTCAGGACATGGCAAGGCGCTTTTTTGAGCATGTATGCGTGATTCTTTTTCTGCTTAGCTTCATTTGCCGGAGACATGATGAGTACATAATTTTAATTTCTGTCTGTTGGTTTTTAATTGTTCGCTGAATCTTACCTGCCGATGTAATCACTAAGTTGTCTTTTGTTTCCTTTGTTTTGGTTTACAGTCTGGCTTTGACAGACCTGAAAATGTGGGAAAATGTGGGCCAAGAATCGACTACATCAGTCATAACACTATAGAAAGTGTTAAAACTAGTATTCTGAGCCCTTGAACCGCAGTAGATTCTTAGAAATGTAATTGTCCGTTTTTTCGTTTTCCGAGTCTTTTGTTAATTGCTCCGCAGGTTGACCTTTCTTGTCTCTTTTTTTCACTTGCTTGTAAGAAGGTGTTCAAAGAAGAATTGATAACAAAACAATAATTTTTATTTGTTTCCCTTACGCAATTGCTCAAATTGAAGGTGTCCGGATTTCCGTTCGGCTGACTGTAGCATGAAATTCTTTTTTATTAAGATTATGATTTGCTCTAAAGTTTAATTTGGTATTTACAGTTTGACCATTCCAGCTATTTTTATTCAAGTAGAACGGCCTGACCGGAATGCTTATTTTAAATTACATATGGAGCTTATTCTAAATTACATAAATACAATTCACATAGGTTGGGAGACATTTCCTCCTCCGAACTATGAAAGGGCACCTTATCCCGGGTGTTCTCGGTTGACAGTCCAGCATTTTAAGTTGTTTGAATTTGGGATCTTAACATGTCAACGCTTGTATGTGTATTTACTGTTTTTAAGTCTTTATTTCGTCTGGAACTGATCTTATGTGTTGGAAATATGTTTTCTCTTGACTGTCAAAGCAATTTGACAGGATAATGGTCTGTACAAGCTAAAACCGCATGTGAACCTTTTTGTTGTATAAAATGGTTGAATGAAGTAACCACGGTTCACTGATAATTCAATGATAAACGGTTCAATGATAAAATAATATTTTTCAATTTAATTTTATTCAGCTAAGTAATTTTCAAACACACCGGACTGACTTTTCAACTGCCGGTCATGAACAAGTCAATTAAAGAGTTTCTATTTGGTTGTGAAAGTTGGTCAGTGGATTAAAAAAAAGGATTTTCAAGCTTGGGAAGAATAATTTGAAAGCAATTTAAGCTAATTGTCAAATAAAAATTGGATTCTTAAAAGTTGGTTCTTAACCATCTTTGCTCAATTAAATCAAAGACCACCGATGGTTTCCAATTCGTTCCAGTTCATGGCGAACCGTATACATAGTTTTACCGCGTGTCCCTTAACTCGTCCCACGAGTTATACCGATTTCGGATATTTAACTTATCCTAATATATTTTTTAAACGCCTTGATTAGTTTTTCACAAGTGTCGTTAAAAAACGCGTATATTCTCTCGGTTCGGCGGTTCACACAGTACTGATTCATCTCGGCTGCCCGGGTTCGCTTCGTCCTAGTCCTCTTTTGCTTTCTTGCCCAAATATGGTCATGTCTCTGAACTCCTTGACGTGCCTTTTTCTTCATTACCATATTTGGGCATGTCTTAATTGCTTCTCTAAAGACACTCCTACTTTTTTTACTAATGCGTAACGAACCGGCTAGTCGGCTTCGTGTACTTACACACTTAAACATAGGCCGAACGCGCAGCCGCTACAGCGCCATCTGTCGGGCAGTAGCGAGCGAAAGCTTTCTTTTTGTGGGTAAGCGAACTCGTTCCCTATAAACATTTCTTACGCGGGTCGAACCCGTCGACTATTGTTGACACTTCCCCCCGTGCAACGACTCCGTTGCACTGCCTAATGGTTCGACGTCTAAGACTACTACCTTTACCACCGGTCTCTCTAAGGTGGTGCCTTTAGCGGTTTTCACGACAACGCGACGGACTACCCCGTCGTGTGATGGTATGGTCTGCAGCACGCGCCCCCGTGGCCAAACGTTCCTGGGTTGGTTGTCGTCTACCAGTAGAACCAAATCACCAACTTCGATCGGACGAGCGTGTCCGTACCAGTTCGTCCGCCTTGTGAGTGTTGGAAGGTACGCCTTCATCCACTGCTTCCAGAACCGGTTGGCGTATATCTGTGAAGTCCTCCAGTCGTTCTTCAGTGCGGCCGGCGAATCGTCCAAGGTGGTGAGCGGTTTTGATCCGTTAGAGGAACCTAATAAAAAATGATTCGGTGTTAAGGGGGCCTCGTCGTCCGCGCAGAGAGGAACGTGAGTCAGCGGGCGACTGTTTATGATGCTCTCTACTTCTAAGAGCATGCTGGTAAGGATGGCATCTGTTGGCAGTCGGTCGAACGTCATTCTCTCTAGTGTGCGCTTAACGGTCCGCACCATCCTTTCCCATGCACCTCCGAAGTGCGGTGCTGCTGGTGGGTTGAACGTCCATTTGGTGTTTGGTAGGTCCATCTCCTCGATCAGCTGGTTCGTGTCCACCTGCTTTATGGCCTCGACTAGCTCCCGGCTTGCTCCTACAAAGTTGGTTCCTCGATCACTGATGAGTTCGTTTGGGGTGCCACGACGAGCGATGAAGTTCCGTAACGCGAGTATGCAAGCTGAGGTCGAAAGGGAGTCCACTACCTCTATGTGCACGGCTCGTACGGTAAGGCAGGTGAAAAGAACTCCCCATCTCTTTTCAGACTTTCGACCCATCGATACCATGATGGGGCCGAAATAATCTATTCCTGTGAATGAGAAAGGACGAGTCCAAGCAGCTAATCGAGCAACAGGCAACTCACCCATTAAGGGATGTCTCGGTGTGGTCTCCTTAAGGCGGCACAAGTAACAGTTCCTCCTAACTCGGGCGCAGACTCTCCTAAGTGCTGGTATGTCGTATTTCCCGCGTACCTCGTTGACGACCGTCTCCTGATTCACGTGGCGGAAGCGTCTGTGATAGTCGTCTACTATAAGTTGAGTCACTGTCCCATCTTTATTTAGTATAATCGGTCGCTTTGCTGCTGGGTCGGCGTGTTCACACGCATCGATGCGGCCCTTTACCCGAATCACTCCGTCCTCATCTACGTAGGGGCTCCGTTTGAAAAGCGAGCTGCGTTTATCGACAGTAAGCGGGAAGGGCCTCGTTTCTGGCTTCTGGTCTCGGACGATTCTGCTTTCTGCGGGGAATGCTTGACGCTGGGCTTCGCGTAAAATGGTTAGCTCGGCCTGCTTGTACTCACCCGCCGTCAGTGGTCCTGCGCTTCGTGATTCGGGGTTGCGGGTGTTGTTTATGAACCGGTGTACATATCCAATTGTCCGATGCAACTTTCTCCATCTCGAGAACCGTTCGAACATAATCGTGGGTTCTTTTTCTCCGTGCGTGCCTATCCACTTTTTGGCTTCTTCGTCTGTTGAATTTGGTACTGCCGCGGGTGTAGGCCATGCTGTCGTCGGTTTCCGAAGGAATTCCGGACCTGTGAACCACTGGTTAGATTTAAGATGGTGATTAAGGTTCATCCATTTGGTGCACTCGTCGGCAACATTCGATTTGGTAGGAACCCAACGCCATTCAGTTGCTCGTGTTCGATCTAAAATTTCTCCCACCCGATGAGCGACGTATACACTGTATTTCCGGTGGTCTGAATTAATCCAGCACATGACGTCCTTTGAATCGGTCCACAGGACTGTTTCGTCGATTGCCTGGTAGTGTGCCTCTCGGATCGTCGTTGCCAGCCTTGCTCCCGTAACCGCAGCCTGAAGTTCCAATCGAGGGATCGACACATATTTCAGCGGGGCCACTCGTGCTTTTCCTCCGATTAACGCAACCTCCACGTTATTGTCCTGCTCGAACCGGAAGTAAGCGACTGCTGCATAACCGCCCTTGCCCGCGTCGACGAAAATGTGTAGCTGGACGGTACGGTTTCTGGTGCCCACGACCTGGCGGTAGAATCTGGGAATCTTTATGGTTTGAATCTGTTCAAGCCCGCTTACCCATTGCCTCCATTTTGCATAGAGCTCCTCGGAGATTTCTTCGTCCCAGCCAATGCCCGTACGCCAAACCTCCTGCAGGATAACTTTAAGGTAGAATAAGAATCCCGAGATGAGACCAAGTGGATCGTAGATGCTCATTAAGATACGAAGAATCTGCCTTTTGGTGGGTACGTTCCCTCCCTTTATCAGCTCATTGTTCTGTACAGCGTTTAGGCGGAAGCTAAAGGTGTCTGAATTACGATCCCACCACATTCCTAATACTTTCTCCACGCTGGAAGGTGGTTCAGAATTGATTTCTTTCGATGAAACGCTGTCACAACCAAATTTTTCCATTATCGCCTCTGAGTTCGAGATCCAGTTGTGAAGTTCAAATCCGCCTTGTCGATGTATATGTTGTATGTCCTGTGCTAATTTCATCGCATCTTTTTCTTCTTCGACGCTTACCAGCATATCATCGACGTAATGGTTTTCTTTAATGCTTCTGGCGGCTAGTGGGAACTCCTCGGCAAACCTATCGGCATTCATGTTTTTTACGTATTGGGCACAGCTTGGTGAACACCTTGCTCCGAAGGTCATACGAGTCATCACGAATTCTTCGGCCTCCTTCGTTGCATCTCCCCATCGCCAAAGGAATCTCTGGCTGTGTTGATCGTCCGCACGCACTCCTATTTGGTGATACATTTCTCGAATGTCAGCGACTACGGCATAGCGATACTCACGAAATTTATACAACACGGATGGCAAGGCGGTAAGTAGGTCTGGTCCTGTCAGCAATTGGGAATTCAGCGATGTCCCACGCACTTCTGCGGCCGCGTCCCACACAAGACGCACCTTTCCTGGTTTGTTGACGTTGGTAACTGGGAAGATTGGTAGATACCATATTCTCGCGGACTGTCGGTTAGCTTCCAACTCCGATGGCGTAATCTTTCGCACGTAGCCCTTTTGTAGATATCCTTCGATTTTCTCGTTTATCACCTGTGCAAGCTTAGCGTCGGTCTTCATCCGCTTTTCCAAGTTCATTAGTCTACTGATGGCCATGTTACGATTGTTAGGCAGGTTGACGACCTCCGATCGCCAAAGCAGACCAATCTCATATCTACCTTCCACCCGCCGTGCCGTACTTTTCATTATGTTGAGGGCGCGTTCATCGGTCTTCGAGATAAGAACGGGGTGTTTCGTGAGTTCAGGGTTTTCAAGAGCGAAGTACTTACTCAGTGCCTGCTCCAAATTAGCGTCGATCATCTTACAGTTGCATAAATGGACGCCCATTGTTTGTTGCAGTCGTTTTCCCGCCAGTGATTCGGTCTGATCGCACGCGCCGCACACAGACCACCCCAGTCGGCACTCCGTCGCGATCGGTTGTCTCGGTCCTCCTTCTACAATCGTCAGGGCTCTAGTGAGGAAGTAATTATCGGCCCCGATCAGGATTCGTGGGGATACTAGTTCGTAGCCTTGCGCCTTGCAGCCTTGCAGGTACCGGTATCGGGCAGATAATTCCTCCATATTCAAACACTGCTGAGGTAGGGCGAGGTTCTCCACCGTACGCACCGATCCTATCTCGTACGTATTTCCACGGTCCCCGGAGATCTTCAAGGTTATTGTTTGAGAGTTAACCTCGTTCCGTTCCAAGCCTCCAGTCCAACTCAAACATATAGGTCTAGGGTCACCGGTGAGATTGAGGTCTTTAGCGAGGCCTTGATCCATGAGCGTCACACTTGAACCTTCATCCAACAATGCGTACGTTTGAACCGATCTTTCCCTGCTATACAACGTAACGGGGAGGTATCGCAAAATAACGGAGTTAGCTGAACTGGAATGGGAAAGACTTACGTTGCTGCCTTCCGCTGCGGTGGTCGACGGTTGGTGTAAAAGCGGGTGATGCTTTGTCGTGCATCCTTCCATACCACAGATCCGTTCATGATAGCACCGTCCGCGATGTCCTCCGATGCAGATTTTGCAAAGATTATACTTCTTGATGCAGCACCATCTTTCACTTACGCTGAGTCCGTTGAACTTTACGCATTTAACTCCTGCAGGGCAGCTCGGTTGTTCGCACACGACACATTTAACACGCACAGGTACCGCTCTAGAATGTACATTTACCTGCTTGACGTTCACCCTCCTATCCATGGCCGGTTGGTCGACGGGTGATGTGACCGATATAGCGGCATCCGTAATCGTTCTCATCCATGCACCGAAACTTTCCAGCGTTACTTTTGGGAGTGATCGTCGATGAAGTCCCCAATCGAGTCGAATGGTTGGGGGGAGGCGCTCCACTAACTCGTACAGCAGCGATGCGTTGTAAGTGTATTCATGCAGTCCGCTTGTCCTTACCGTGGCACATAACTCCTCCACTGCAATGCCATACTGCACGACGGTTTCGAGCCTCTCGATCCTCGGTAACGGTGTTTGTCGTATGCGCCGAATAACGTTTTGGATTAGCACTTCCGGTCTACCGAACATCTTTTCCAGGGTCTGCATCACGCTGGAAAGGTTTTCCGGTTTCTGCAACCGGTACTGCACTAGTTGCAACGCCCTGCCGGTAAGACACTCCTGTAGCCGCATCACGTTTTCGTCGTCCGTGAACCCACACATTCTCGTTGACGTCTCGAAGCGGCTCCTGAAATTGTGCCACTCATCTGGGTTTCCGGAAAAAATCGGCAGCTTACCTGACGCTACGTGACGTGCTGCCACTTGACTCCGACTTAGCTCATGGTGGTCCTCAAACGCAGATGGCCGTCGTGCCGTGGACTGCGCATTAGGCAAGCGATCGTTATCGCAACCCAATTCTCGATTGTTGAGCCGCTCGAGGTTTTCACTATACTTATCCAAACGAACCTGTTGTTTCTCCAGCAGCTGCATTATAGCGTTTAGCTGCGCCGTCGTATCGCTCACCGGTGCAGCGGGGGGCGGGTCCTTCGTTTCACATCGAATCGAGTATTCGACGCACGCGGAACATCTCCATCCTGGAAAGGATTCCATCTGGTCCAACCCGAGACAGCTGCGATGAAACGCCTTCCCACACACACACTGCAACATGTACTCATCGTTTGGCACATCACAAAATTCACACGAGCTCGCATCAGCTCTTATCGTCGAGCTAGACGGCTCCATTTTTGGTTTATAATGTTCCGCACACTCGTTTTCACGGCGTAGTATCCCGCACTCCTAGTGTTCTTGCACTTGCAGTTGCACTGCGATGTTGCCGATACGAACACTTGGCACAAACACGGAATTTACTACGTACGCGTGTGCTCTCACTTTGTCACTCGTCACAATTAAGCCTTTCTCACTTTCGCTCACTACTGCTCGTTGTCCTATGTCCTATCACTTACGGGTTAATCACGTTTTTTGCGGTTAACGGATCGAACTGGAACTTTATCACGGAATAGACGGCACACTAATGACACTTTAACATTGAAGGTTGGCCCTTAGTGTGTTCCTATGATTTTGAGCGCGCGATACTTTACGAGAAACGTACTTTAATTTCACGAGTAAACGAGGACAGTTAAACACTGTATAGCGTTTTTTAATTTTACCGCGTGTCCCTTAACTCGTCCCACGAGTTATACCGATTTCGGATATTTAACTTATCCTAATATATTTTTTAAACGCCTTGATTAGTTTTTCACAAGTGTCGTTAAAAAACGCGTATATTCTCTCGGTTCGGCGGTTCACACAGTACTAATCCATCTCGGCTGCCCGGGTTCGCTTCGTCCTAGTCCTCTTTTGCTTTCTTGCCCAAATATGGTCATGTCTCTGAACTCCTTGACGTGCCTTTTTCTTCATTACCAACTGATTCATCTCGGCTGCCCGGGTTCGCTTCGTCCTAGTCCTCTTTTGCTTTCTTGCCCAAATATGGTCATGTCTCTGAACTCCTTGACGTGCCTTTTTCTTCATTACCATATTTGGGCATGTCTTAATTGCTTCTCTAAAGACACTCCTACTTTTTTTACTAATGCGTAACGAACCGGCTAGTCGGCTTCGTGTACTTACACACTTAAACATAGGCCGAACGCGCAGCCGCTACAGCGCCATCTGTCGGGCAGTAGCGAGCGAAAGCTTTCTTTTTGTGGGTAAGCGAACTCGTTCCCTATAAACATTTCTTACGCGGGTCGAACCCGTCGACTATTGTTGACACATAGCGTATCAAGATCACGTAGTTGTCTTTACTTAAGTTTTTCCCATGGCAATGTCAAAATTAACTTCATATATGAAACATTTTACTAGATGTATTTGGTATTCATTTAGTCAAAAGCTTCTTGCACATCGGTACACTCTTGCACATTGGTTGTAGGTAAAGAAATGCTTTTGATTATTGCTAAACAATGTTTTCACTCTTTGTTATAAAATTGCTAGAAATATAAACCGATGACATTGAACCAATATGATACTCCGAAATTCTATAGAAAACGAAGATTCAATGATGTTTTACAAAAAGAAAAAAATGAAAATGCCTTGATAGACGATCTTTTAGCAGCGATTGACAGAGAATTTGAAGAATTATTTTCAAATGTTTCTGCTCGATATCAGACAATCTCTGAGCAGCTTTGCGGCATTTCTTTTGTGATGTAATGTGTTGTGCGTTCAATACTTGTTTGTGGTTTCTCATATTTAACCAACTTGCATCCTATTTGTAGCAACAGTGCTCTTATATTACTAGGCATTTGTTGCGTTCGGTTTCTTCTAAACAGTAAAAAGGGCCACTACCTATCTCGTCTAACCTGTGCACCGGAAATGGGAACCGTAACGTTCTCGTTAATTAAACGATTGCCGTTAGTATGATTGAGATGAAAACGAGCGTCGCATGCATAAATAAGTGAATCCATTAAAACTGAAAGATTTTTAACCTCGTACTCCGGTGTGCATTTTAATCTGTAAACAACATAAAACGGAAGACATAAAATTTTTACCGATCACATCCCAGCCATTATTTTCATGTTCTGTTTTAATTCTATCGCATCGCGCACACACACCCGCTCATTGTTTTAAACCAATTTCGAAGCGCTTCGCGAAAGACAACAGACCCAAATAGCAGCTTCGAAAAAGTTAAGCCATTCTAACCAACAACCAGCTCCGCTTCCCCAACCCACACTGCAGGGCGCACGCAGTCATTTTGCTGACTCATAAAAACCATGCACGATTGTTCAATATGAACATATCAGCATATATTGCCGCATGCAAAATCGTTCCACTAGCTCACGGATAAGACGGTTGACTGTGAGCTACATATAATAATATCCATTGCCGTTAATCGACACCGTAATGGCTCGCAGTCCTCTCTGGCTGCTCTATTGGGAAAAGCGAGCGTACTGGAGCGCCCACCAACGTTGCCAGTTTTAAACAACATTAAAGATGCTGTTGCTCGATCGACGATGCCACCGCGTGGAAATGATTATGATGATGATGACGATAATGATGACAATGTTATCTGTTGAAAACTTTTCTTCTCTCGCTGTCAGAGCTGCACTGCTACATGTGCTTCCGTTAGTATGTGTGTGTGTGTGTGTGTGTGTATGTGAGTGTGTGTGAGAGTTAGAGAGTGTATGTGTGATGGAAACCTTCATGCACAACCTCGGAGTCACAGTTCCCAAGGAATAGACCGAAATGATAAGAAGATCACGTAGTTTCAGGAAATAATTTATACCGACGTCAGCGCTCGGGAAAACGAGTTCCGGAGTTTGTCCGGAGTGCCGGCCCGCTGGAATGGCTTTCGGTAGACTAGGGAACCACTTTGCACGATTTCTTCCTGTTTGGTATGCACATTAGAGCGCTCGCCGAAAAGTTCACCACTGCCACAGGTCACAATAATGGGGCCGTAGAGTGACATGACATGGACCGGGCGGTAGAAGCGAAGGCCCTAAAACTGCACCACGGCTACTGGTGCTGGTGCTGCACTTTCGATTTATGCCTGGACCGAACTTACTTTCCTGCACGTACGGTGCAACATTTCGTGCCCTGGCAGGTTCTTTCACGGGGGCGGGTGCCCTCAATGTCCGGAACCGTGCGCGAGTATGTTACAAAATTTTACCACAATTTTACAACGTTCCCTGTATATTGGGCGAGCGAGTCGGATGCTGCCATAAGTTGCCATAAGGTGCTGCGATAGTGCTTTCAAAGGATTATAGCGCATTTTTTGTAGCTTCGTATTTGTGGAAGTTCTTCATTATGTTTCGGCCATGTGCGAAAAGTATGATGAGTGTATGAAAAATTGAGTTGTTTAAAGAAAAACATTGACAACTCAGCTCAAATGATTAGAAAATTCATACTAACTGCCTAGTAAATAATGCAAAACAGCCACACTGGGTTGATTCATCGTCAGACTACGATGTCTCACTTGCAAACGGAATCTGAGCAGAACCATCGGTGATTGTTTTCGGTTAGAAGCGAAATCGAACTGCACAGATGATGGAGAACCGAGCAGTAGCGAATTGTTTAATATTCTTGACCGCAAACCCCAGATGCAGTTGGCACCAGTTCGATGACGGGAAGCTGAGGAGAAGACTATGGGCTAACGAATTTGTTTTCCCCAGTCATTCAGATACATTTGAGATGACGACGAGTTTTACTATTTTACGTGGAATCAGAATTTTGTTACTTTTCTAATAAAAACCTTAGAAATGAGGTTTGAGGATAGAGCTTCTCTTCGAACGTTGGTTTGTTTGCGGAAATTTCCAAGAATCGTCAACAGATTATGCTTGTGACATTTTGACAATTTTGGAGCAAATGATATTCTGTTTCAAAACATTTCTCTATTATTTGCAATAAATTTGAGACGAAAATAGTGACTCTTGTTTCATTCCTGTGGTTTTTTTCTTTCGTTCGTATCTATTTTTAGAGCTGAAATGTTTTATTTCATACTTGCATACCTACACTCATATATACTTTTACGCTACTTTACACACGGCAGAATCTTTTGTGTTGAGTGCCGAAATTTATATTCTTTTACTAACTTGTGTTGAATATTACATTACAGTTTGTTTTTTAAAATACACCTATCCTCCCAGCTACTATTAAAATCAACTCAAGTGACCTAGCCGAAACCGTAGATGTGGTCGCAAGAGAAGAAACAAAATAAGCTCCGATCCTTTTGCCATGGCCGGTTTAATCTTCTTAAGGTTTGTCGATATAGATACAATTATCTGCTCAGGACTTCTTCCCAGTGCATACGCAGTAGATTTAATATATTGAAGACTCTATTAATTGCGCTAATTGAACATTGTGTGTTGTAAAACCCATCCAAGGTCTTCATTATTAGATTTGAGATCATTTTCTTGTAGTCGTTTTACAAGTTTTTCTAATAAATTTTCCAGGCCATAAACTAAGCAGATAGGTCGATACAATGAAACCCGTCGAATAATTCCATCAGCTCCGGTAACATCCCAATATCTTAACCATGATGCCAGAGATAATTCAAGCAAAAAATATAATTATGGGATAGGATGAACATGTATGCGCACCAAACGTACACATCAGGACATAGCAATTGAAATCGAAATTGAAATGAGCCAGGCCAGATACCGCGAGTACCGAAAAACAGAATTTTGGCCACTTTGTTGATCAGACGGTCAGCGAATATAAGTCAGTAGAAGTAGAAGTTAGCTAGAACGGTCCTCGTACATACGCTAACACTAAAAGATCTAAAATCAACAGCACGAAGTCTATGCAATTAGTATTGAAACAGGATTTAGTTAAACGCAAAGTCCTTGGTCTCACACTAACCAAACAATATGTCGAGTCCGAAACGGTGTCATGGTCCAGTAAGCGAGCATGAAAAATCCACCGTTTCAATTGACGTCGCTTCATAACTTTAAAGAAGTCGTGCCGTCTGAAGTAACAGTTGTGACGATGAGTTGCTCGTCACCAAAATAAAGAATTATTTTGTTTTCGTCAGCGAAATAATAAAATTTTTCTCACCATTCAAAAACTCGACAGTCTTGAGCTTTCCACCAAAAGGAACGTTCTGAATCTGATCAAAGTGGAATAGCTAGCTAGTTACTGTGTCTTGTGATATGGTTTTTGTAGACAAATCAATGCAGTCTTTTTTGAGTCACCGATAACATTGAAAGAGCTTTGTAACCTAACCTCTAAAAACACAACGTAGGCCACCCTCAGACTAATGATTTTGTTTTTTGGTTATTATATGATCTCAATGTCTTAGGCTTGGAAGCGTGGACGTAAACTTCAAATTGTTTTTTTTTATTTTTGAAATAAGATTGTAGATTGCTAAAAAATAATAATTGTTGTATTTTTTTGTAGTATATTTAACAACAGAAAAAAATTACATTATGTTAGCATATTTTTTATATGATTTGACTTAAACACATGACTATTTTCCCGAAACTATTGTTGCATACAGCAACACATACCCTTTTACATGAAGTTTGTACCGCTTAAGCTCATGTTCTACCATGGCTTACTGCTGCGTTATAGCAAGTGGTCTGTCCCATTCTCCCATCTAGAGAAGGAAACTCACGGTGGGGTGAGATAAATGTGCTCTGGACGATTATCATCAGCAGCTTACCTGAGATCCCGGAATGTCCTTGCCATGGTGAAAAGGCGTCATCTTCGTCTTCCGGCTTTCTGCGGGGATGCTAATGGGAAAACAATTTTCCAAAATGATTAATGGTGCATATCCGTTTTTTCCCGTTCCGCCAGCGCTGCGAGCATCTAGAGCGCACTGATGCTGCACACAGGACATCAGAAGGATAGAAGAGCCTGTAATGTAAATGTGTATGTATGTATGTGAGAGTCGGTATGTTTAAATATGGATCGAGGTACCCTTGATGATGACAATTTCTGGGAAACGTTCGCCCCTTTCAAGGATGTGGTGGGTTAAGCACCGGATCCAGGATGTCCTCGTTTTTGCTAACCACCAAACTGCAAGGCACCGAAACGCACCCCCCTACAACCGAGACTTTTGCCATTATTTTTTGTCCTGCAAGGTGCTAGAACGACAGTAAAGGACAAATTTAATGTCAGCTTGTGTTCGCATCTCGGACTTCCCTCGGTCAGCGGGTGGAAGTTTTTATCGGGAATGTGTTTGGAGTGCGAGTGAAACGTCGTAAGTAAGATATTGTTCATTTGCCGAAAAGCAAACTCCAACACTGGAAAGAGCTATCCATCATTTGAGGTTACCTATTACGGAGAGTGCAAGAAAGAAGACGAGTAAAGCCACAATTTTCGACAGTTTCACCCAGCCTTCCACTGAAACAAAGGCCACATCGTGTCAGCGGTGTACGGAGACAAACTGACCCTCGTTCAAAAGTAACAAGAGAAAGAATTCGTCGTTCCCAATGTGCATTTGCCTGAAGTCTTTTTTGTTTTGTTTTACTGCTTCCGTTTGGTTTTGGTATTCATATCGGTACAGTAAAAAACCGACTAACTTAAGGCCAACACGTGCAGAGCAGGGTGAGCGTGCCGGTAGTGGCAGATACAATTAAGGGGTTTATGATGAAGAAAAGTTTCCATCGGTAATCAAGTGTAATGTGCCCCGAAAGTAGGCTCATGGCCACGGTTTTTGCGGTTTGTGCTTGATGGAAGACGTGCTCAACCGGAATGACACTTACACCCCTGTCCGATGGTTTCTAGGACACGTGGTAATGAGATAACCTTTCTCCTTGACCACTAAAACTGTCCTACTGCGAAAGGTTTCTTTGTGTTTGTGTGGTTTTTTGCTCTTTCTTTGGAATAAAACGTAAATGAATGAGCCGAGTGAGTGGGAATTATTTTTTACCGGTGAAGCTATTATCTCTCGGAGCAATATGGTATTCGTGAAGGAGACATTTGTAATGCTTATGGCGTGGTCTAATTTCGGAAAGGGGAAAGGTGGTCATTGTCGGCGCCGTCTTTCTTGCTGCTGTACCAGTGGGTTGTGGTTTGGTGAACAATTAGTTTCGAAAGCCTAAGTAGATGGTAATATGGGATTTAATTTTGATATAGCATAATTGATGATGTCGGAAATAAAACATACCGAGGAAAGTATTGATTTTTTCGTAAGACACTATTTTTTTTAAATTTGCCAGTAAAATGTTTAAAAATACTAAGAACTTTATTTGTTAAATATTCAACTTAATTTTTCAAATCAATTATTATTCCAAAATGCCATTTATGCTGTATAAGTCGCTTAGGGCCGGACAAGGAATTTCTAACAAATTTTGGTCAACATTGTGACAAGTTCTGACAATACAAGAACAATCGGAGAAAATAACCAAAACAAGTTGACAAATTGAACACAATATAGTGTGCTTTTTATTGTTTTTGTAAACAATATTAATATTTTTCTCATAATGGATAACCATTCACGATATTTTTAGACTCGTGCAACATAAACAAGAAGAATGCTATGATTTTCCTGCTAGGTTGGCTGTTGACATCTATGCGAAGAAATTTAATAAAATATAACCGCTGTTAAGTTTAAAACAAAGCAGAGAATTCTACGTAGTATGGACAAATTGCAAAGATAAAGTTCCAGTAAGGAAGATTCTCATCTGGAATCTGCATGATTTCCTGAACAGTTGATATATGAAGAACTAGAGCTGCACCATGAGTTTTTAAGAAAAAAGTTTTGATCAATAAAACAATAACAATCATAATAATAATTGTGTCCTTTCACGGTTAGGAGGAGCAAATGTCTCCCAACTTATGTGAATTGTATTCTAGAATAAGTCCTTATTTGTAATTTAGAATATGCAATCCGGCCAGGCCGTCCTATTTGATTAAAAAAAATGAATAATTGTCTAGAGTAAGATCTAAATCAGTGATGTTAGGCACTTTTGGACTGGAGAACCTGAATGCATATTTTAAAAGCCTTTCTAAAGCTCCATGGAAATCTAGAAATGGTGTAATGGTGTAATAAATTAATTTTTTATTCTTAAAATTGAGTATTGCGAGATATTTATTTATTATTATTGTGTTAATATTTGATATTAGCTCTCCGAGCATAACTATATAAATCTTAGTGGTAAGTTGTTATCATCTTCTCGTTATTTATTTGCTACTGTCTCAAATTTGACAATTTTTTTTCCATAACTGGGCATGATTATTGTAGTCGAGCAATTTTGGGGCATCTAACTCCATTTTGGTAGACATTTCAAATGCTCCAGGACCTATTCAGCAAACAATCGGTGTAGTTTATGATATTTTGCTGAAAAATCTAGAAAAAATGGCTCATATAGCGACGCAGACTCAGAATTGGAAAAGTTTGAAATTATGAACGATAGTTATTGAGTATAGTTATTTTGTGCAACGCTGATACAACTATCGTGTGTTATCCAACTTTTACAATCAAAGGTGACATTCTTTAAAGATCATGGACACAGTGCAGTTTCGTCGAATTTGTCCGAAACCTCTCCTAGGACTATTCTTGTGAGAATTCAATTTACAAATTGCTCTGAATTTTTCTCGCATAGTATGTGTCGTTCGGTAATAAAATTCTATATTCTAAATTATAAAGACATAAAACATTGATATACTATTATTTTCCGCTAATAGATACAACAGTACCAGTGCAATTAAATTTCTATGTAAGAAAATCCATACTGGGAAACCTCCTCATTAGCTACCAGAATTTTGTTGGCTCAACATTGTTTTGCTGGCCAGATTGAAACTACTCGAGAGCAGAATACGTCCCGCGGGTCGTACATATGTTTGACCTTTTGCCATCAAATCAGAGACAGAGTTTTAAAAATGTTATTGAAATGTAGAGACCAGTTTACTTGAATTCTAATTTTATTAGATTGGTTAATGCCGCTTGAATGATTTGTTGCAGAATGTCACAAATACAAGAAATAGAAATATAAAATCGAATTGAACGTGGCTTAATTGAAAATTGTTTGTGCTTATGATTTCCACATTCAATCGCATCGGTCACTGCAAAACATGTTCAAAGAAACCCCTCAATCACATCGACATGACCGATACGAGTTGTTTGTGAAAAATATTCTTAGCCACTGGTCCCATTTTTTCTTCCATTTGCTGCAGCAAACAACGAATAATGCCTTTGATTTCACGCGTTCAGCTTACCGTTCAGCTGGACAGGAAACATCTAACCAGCTTCCTTCGTGCTTCCGTGTCTTGTCAACTTCTACTCACACGGGCAGAAGTTTTACCGGATGGCCGGAAAAATATGACACACCGTCTGACAAACGAATGACAAACAACACGTCAATCCGGTATAAGTGTGTGTATATGTGTGTGTGTGTGTGTGCGTGTGAGTTTGTGTGCAAACGAATATGGAAGGAAGGGTACAAAGTAGATTGCCAAGGAAAATAACCAATCTTCACCCTTCTTCCCCCAACAACTACCTTGCATCCTCAAGCATGTTCCACGTCGGGAGAAAAGTTACCCCGAGACATTATCCTTCTGTTGTTGCACTTTGAGAATCATAGAAAAAAAATGGGTGGGAAAAATTCATGGCTAGAGTGGGTAGAATTGGGTGGAGTAAAAAGAAAGTTTTTCCCACATTTTCTTTCCATTCTCTTATCCCTCTGGTAAACTTCTGCACCCTCCGCCAGACATAGTGTGTGTGTGTGTGTCTCCCAAGTCCACTTGACTGTGGGTTTGTGGATTCGGGGCTAAGACAGGAAAGCGAGTCGTCTGCCGTTTTCCTCTCGTTTCAGCTCCGTTTTATACCTTGATTGGAAAGGAAAGCGATTCGTGGTTAGTTTTGATTCCCGTGTCAGTTTCTTCGAGCAAAAATTGAGCTTCTTCCGGGTGGTGATGGGAACGCCACGGAAGGGAACGGTTTTGTTCGTTGGTTCGTGTGCGTGTTTTTATGTGTCTAAGGAAAAAAGTTCTTTCTCGCCTTTGAGGTGTCTATCCCCTCACTAGTTGGCTCGGCCTGTGAAGCCAATGTTGCGTACACAACCAGGACCAGCTGGTGACGAACGTTGGTGAGTGTTTGAAATATGTTTTCTTATTAGTTTCCAAACACTTTTCGATCGAATGGTAAGATGGGAAAGAGGAAGAGAAAAGACGTTTGAGGTTTGTTTGTGTTGTTTCGGGTGTCAGTTTTTACGTTTGGAGGAAGTGGTGAACTGAATAGCTCCCAGCGGTTCCGTCAACGCGTTCCACTTGCTTTGCTTTCGGGCCGAGTCTAACCGCGAAGATAATTCGTTTGCAAGTGTCCTTGACAGTTGTTGGGCTGTTACAAGGATTAGTTAAGGGTTGAAATAGTGACCCTATAGTTGAAATAGTGCTCTGTTAATGGGGTAGGATCCGAGACCCTGTAAAGGGTTACATAGGCTCTCCTACTCAACTCCTATTCCGTCACGTCCCCGTCGTGCAGAGTGGTAACCTGCTTCACCGTATATCCAAGCTTGGGTAAACGGGCCAGTCCCAACCCCTTGGGCGGATGGTGGAGCACGGCTGAACAGGAGGGGGGTGGGCAGACCGGGCAACCGGACTGCCTGAACGTCGGGTGGGTTACCAGACGAAAAACCAAACTACCACGAGGCCCTCCAGAGGTACTGGGGGCTTGAGCGCAGGGCCAGTCACCCTGCCTTAAGTACCTAATGGACTACAGAAAGCTCAATCAATTCTTCGAGACCCGGAATTCACGATATTAGACCCCCGCACCGCCCCCGGACTACGATTTATATGGGCTCATGGAACGTACGCACTCTCTACAGAGCCGGAGCCTTGAGGCAACTAGATGACGCCCTAGCCACACTAAACATGGACCTCGTAGCACTGCAAGAGATTCGCTGGCTAGGGAATGGTGTGCATAACAGGCGTGGCAGCAACCGCTACGACATTTATTATAGCTGCCACGACCGCCACCACAGGTTCGGAACGGGTTTCGCCGTAGGTCCCCGGCTGAAATCCGAGATCATCGGCTTCAAGGCTATCAACGACAGGCTATGCACCCTGCGCATGCGAGGCAGATTCTTCAACATCAGCCTCATTAACGTTCACGCCCCTACCGAAGACAAGGACGAGGAGGATAAGGACCTGTTCTATGGCCTCCTCACAAAAACAATTGACCAGTGTCCCAGGTATGACGTAAAAATCATCCTGGGGGACTTCAATGCAAAGGTCGGTAGGGAGCCAATGTACCGCCAATACATTGGAAGTCACAGTCTACATGAGCACAGCAACGATAATGGTAGTAGATTGGTCCAGCTTGCAGCTTCAAGCAATCTGGTCGTCGGAAGTACCAAGTTTGCGCGTCGGGACATCCACAAAGCTACGTGGGTGTCTCCGGATGGAGCCACTTCCAACCAGATAGACCACGTGTTGATTAGCCGCAGAAGACAGTCGAGCCTGTTGAACGTCAGAACTTATAGAGGAGCCAACATCGATTCCGATCACTACCTGGTTGGCCTAGTGATGCGTTTCAGAATCGCCCGCCCCCGCGCCAATGGGGGTGAAGCTAACACGCAGGCTCGCCTCAACACGGACTCCCTAAAGGACAGTCATGTCCAACAGGCTTTTGAAGCCGCTTTAGGTGAGGCTCTACTACCAACAAACGAGTACATAACTACGAGCGAACGGTGGAACGCTCTAAAAACAAAGATAATCAACTGTGCCAATACCACACTCCCACCACGTCGGGACAACACCAGATCTGGCTGGTTCGACGATGAATGTAGACAAGTGACCGAACGTAAGAACTGTGCATACCGAGCAATGCAACAGCGGCATAGAACGCGGGCATGCGCAGAGGAATATTCACGGCTCAGACGAGAGGAAAAAAGAGTTCACCGCACCAAAAAACAAGCATGGGAAGACCAACGAGTGCGGGAACTTCAAGAAATAAGAGTGCGTCACCGACCAGGAAGAAAGTTTTACCAAGAGATAGCAGGCCACCGAAACAACTTCAGACCTAAGGTGACCTGCTGTCGGAATAAGGATGGAAATCTGGTCAGTTACCAGCCAGAGGTCCTCTCGCGATGGGCTCAGTACTTTGATGAATTATTAAATGATCAGTTCAACGAACAGCTAGAGGCTCCACTAGCAGATGATATCATGCTACTGCCACCTAGCATTGAAGACACACGAAAGGCCATCCGTCGGCTCAAGAACAACAAGGCACCAGGTACCGACGGAATAGAAGCCGAGCTGATCAAAAACGGAGGTGCAGCACTCGAACAGGAAATTCATCAAATCATTACTGAGGTATGGGATAGCGAATCGATGCCTTGTGATTGGAATCTCGGCATCATCTACCCCATATACAAGAAGGGAGATAGGCTAGAGTGCAGCAACTACAGGGGTATTACGGTGTTGAATACCGCCTACAAGATTCTCTCCCTAGTTATACAAGACAGGCTTGTCCCATTCGTTGAAGAGATAGTTGGAAACTATCAAAGAGGATTCCGAAACGGAAAATCAACCACTGACCAGATATTCACCATGCGGCAAATCTTGGAGAAGATGGCGGAACAGCAGCTACACTCCTACCATCTCTTCATTGATTTTAAAGCCGCATACGATAGCATAGCCAGGGTAAAACTATACGACGCAATGAGCTCATTTGGAATCCCGGCCAAGCTTACCAGGCTTGTACGTATGACGATGACCAACATCACATGCCAGGTGAAGGTGGATGGAAAACTCTCAGGGCCCTTTGCTACCACCAAGGGTCTGCGCCAGGGAGACGGGCTTGCTTGCCTCCTATTCAATCTGGCGCTAGAGAGGGCCATCCGAGACTCGGAGGTGGAAACTTCGGGGACCATCTTCTATAAGTCACTCCAGATCTTGGCATACGCTGATGACATAGACATCATTGGTTTGAGGCTCTCCTATGTAGCAGAAGCTTTCCAAAGGATCGAGCATGCGGCACTGAACCTCGGGTTGGAGATCAACGAGGCAAAAACCAAAATGATGGTGGCACCACCAGCGGCCCTGCTAACAAACACTGATTTACGCAGGGGTGATGTACAGATAGGTGATCGCACCTTCGAAGTCGTCCAAAACTTCACCTATCTGGGTTCAAAAGTCAGCACCGACAACAACATAGACGTTGAGTTGCGCGCAAGGGTGCTGGCTGCCAACCGGTCATACTACAGTCTGAGGAAACTTCTCCACTCAAAATACCTGTCGCGACGGACGAAGCTGGGACTGTACAAAACTTTTATAGTCCCAGTACTCACATACGCCTCTGAGACATGGACTCTGTCCAAAACTGACGAAACCCTCTTAGCCGCGTTCGAGAGGAAGATGCTCAGAAGGATTTTTGGCCCCGTATGTGTGGAAGGACAATGGAGGAGCCGCTACAACGACGAGCTCTATGAGCTGTACGGTGATCTTACCATCGTGCAGCGAATTAGGCTCGCCAGGCTCCGGTGGGCTGGTCATGTCATGAGAATGGCACCGGACGACCCAGCCCGTAAAGTCCTTTTAGGCCGGCCACATGGACAGAGGAGGCGTGGTAGGCCCAAACTGAGATGGAGTGATGGCGTTGATGCGTCCGCCAGAACGGCCGGGATAATGGATTGGCAGACGACGGCGCTAGACCGTGAGCGGTATCGAGGATTGTTGCAGCAGGCCAAGACCGCGAAGCGGTTGTAGCGCCTGATAAGAAGAGAAATAGTGACCCATTTCAGTATTTATGAGCGGTGAATATGTCGAAAGAATAAAATTTCATAACTAGATTTCTCATTCAGATGTGATAATTGTTTGCGTTATTTATTTGTAGTACTGAAGAATTTTCACAAAAAAGATAATCATTTGTTCGTACTGCATAGCAACCTCCAACACAAAGGAAAGAACACAACATCCAAGTAAACCAGGCATGTCCCCGGGGGTGGTTTATGATTTATTGTTCCTAAAGGTAGCAGACTTTCCGAATGGTTTGTTCCATGCTGCGTCTTCTTTGATGAGAGTTTGGCATCGATTTGAGCAGCTGGGATTTATGTTTCCATTTGCACCGTTTTCCCACTTCCGCCTTCTTAACGATCATCGACAAAGCTATCCACGAGATGGAGCCATGAGTCGAGAATACACAAAAAATCAATAAATGATAGCTTTTTGAGATTTGTTTGCATCACACTGATGTTCGTCACTCGTCCGAACACTGTGACGATGGTGGGTTTGTCCATCCATTATGGTGCGCTATGAATTATTTTTCGTCAGTTTTTTTTTCTTCTTTTTCCACACCACACCAACTCTGTTCATTCACAAAGCAAAGCTGCACGTGCGCGAGCAAACATCAAACGAAATGAATATTATTTTTCAACACAAAACCAGTGCCCATCGAACTACCGTAAGAATTCTCAGAATGTACGGAAATATGAAATCGTGGAGCTTTTTTGATTTGCTACCACCCGTAGGTGTTTGTTTTCTTGTTTACCGGTAAACAACTAAAAACTGGCTCAGCTTCAGTTCACTTATCTTTGTTGAGATTATTTGGCTTTACATGCTGCGGTTGTTAATGGTAGCGCGATGGACATGATAACAATATTTTCTAAACAAGGTCTACCTTTTCTACAATCGTTCGTTTCGTTCGAAAAGGTCAGTTGGAGCCTATTTAAAAATGCTCTGCTAGGATGGAGATATATGAACAGTGCAGTGGCAAAGAAATGTTTATTTTAAGCCTCTGGTTATCCTGAGATTTGCTTGCTAACTAGACGAGTGGTAAATAAAAACAATGCTTTGCCCATGTATTATTGGATTCTACTCGTAAATATGTTTTCTGATATTGGTGTCATCTAAATGTCACAAGGTGGGTCGAAATCATAATGCCTGCCAACAATGCGTTAGTAAAAATGTTGTCTCGGGCAGATATGTAAGGTTACATGCCGTTATTGAGCCTGACAACTCAATTTGCTAAAATGGTTCACCAGATGGAAACATGGCTCTTGTTCTGGTACTCTTTGTATAGTAGCATGTGTCAGTTTAATGTGCACTTTTTTACAGCGATTTGTAACCAAAATGAATAGGATTTTCTCGGTAGATGATTTTTTTTAATTTAACATTTACAATACATTAACATTTATCTTGAGACATAAACAAATAGCAATGAATATTTAGCGGTGCCTTAATTTTCTCTTAGTCTCAGGGCACGATGGTACATTTGCCACTGACAAACCGGGTTCAAACGTCTCGATAGCTGTGTTGATGATTTGATCAATGCCTACGAGTTCTAAAAGTGGTTCTGGGCTCTCAAATAACTAGCATTGCACGAAACCGGAGCATGCTGACAGGAAAAAAAACATTTAATTACGTGGCACTGGATAATTAATGGAACGATTAAGGGTACAATCGATGTGGACAAGTTCGAAGTTACCTGGGCTGGGTGCGAAGGCACCCATACTCCAGAGGAAGATTGCAAGCACAGAGGGCAAATCTCGACATTAGATGGATTCAAGTCGTGCCAAATATCTTGTTGAGGATGATCCTGATGAAGAAGGCCTCCCTCTTTATGCACACATACTCAAACGGCGGTCGAATCTACGACCAATACAATGTATATTTACATATTTTTAGTCATCTGGTGTACAGATTTGACGAAGGATGTATGCGTCATCCAAGTATATGAAGTTATCAGTAAGAAACATCGTGGTAAAGCCATCGATGCACAGCGTGAACAATATGGGACCGAAATTGTTGCCAAGTGGAACAATGGACGATGCTAGCAGAGATCTTGACAAATATGACAAATATCTCTGAGTACGATATTTACAGGGGTCTTGTCGACACACTATCTGAGCGACGTTCGCTATGACACCATTTAAAGATACTAAACTAGTCCAGGGATTGAGGAAAACTTCGATTATGAAATGTTTGCAATGGAACAACATCTGTTCAATAAGTTACCTTCTTCAATTTTGTACTCATGCTGTAGTACTTAATTCTGTAGTTCTGAAGTAATTTGTTAAAAAAAGTAAGGGAAAATCTCATCTTTTTCGAACAATTATCAATGTTTTCCATATGGCAGTACTTTATGACACTAATCCTTCCCCAGCTGAAATTGAATACATGTCGCAAGCATGCAAAGTTCATTAAACCTTCTGCAAACCTTGCCATCGTCATCGAAATCTCGCCAGAAATAGTACCCATGGCCAATTATAAGCGGACATGTAATAATTTCCAATCGTTTCACACCCCACAAAGGCAAACATGACTGGTCCACATCGGAGACCGTTGCAATCCAGTTTGCTTACCTCAGCACAGAAGTCTCGCATCACCGGTGTCTTGTGATTGCACAGGCCGCCCACAAGACATCCCGTATCAAACGTGGCGAGTGCACAGCGAGCACAGGCATTGCAATTTTCTCATCCGTACATCGAACCAGCCTTACCCATGTAGCTTGTTCGATACGTCCCCGATGCCGCAATAGTTTCAAGCGCCGTCATCGTCGTCATCATCGTTTCGTCCAATATTTACATTCAATTATTTGGTTTTCCTTGCGTTGACTTTACATATTAAATATTTACCCAATGCCAATGGCTGCGGGCCTGCCGGTGGTGATTGCCGCGCTTCGGAGAAGGCATCGGTGCGCCATTCGCATTGTCATCACCTGACAAATCGATCGATCATTCGATGATGTGGTGTGCTGCGGTGCAGCGGAAACGATAGAGAACAAAGTTTTCCACACCCGGGAACACATCCGATGTGTGGAAATGGGTGGATGGAATCGAAAGAAATTAGGTCCTTTGTTTGAGCCCAGACCCGTGTGAGGCTGCTTCGTGCTCTGTTCATGATAAAGGAAAAGGGGAAAAGTTAAATCCAATAAAGAAACTGATTTCCATCACCTTGCATGGTAACAAATCGCCGACGCTTCCGGTATCGATACCGAGGGTGCAAAGGTTTCGCAGGATCAACTTCATCGAATCAATCCTCACGAATCGCAACACCACAATAGATTAACGATGAAGCTGGATGTGTTTGTGTGTCTATTTGATGACGACGATCTATTTGATGAGGTAAAAGACATTAAAAAGCGGTAAAACGGTGCCGGAAAATCAATCCCGTACAGGAAAACACTCGTACAGACACGTCATCAAACAATGAAGCAGCGCCTAGCTAAACACGGCGAAGGCTCCTCCCCATCCGGCGGCAAAAGTTCTATTTCATGGGCCGTTCGAAATGGTACAGGCGATAAAGTCTTGCGCCATAATTTCGTCTCGGTCGACGGTACGGTACGGCTTTTTATGAGCCGGAAATTCATCAAAACAAAGTACAACATGAATCGATACGTTGGCAGGAACCATTTTCCCACTAAAATTCTCGCTCGCCGACTTGAATTGTGGGGTGGCACTTACGTGGTACGATAAAGTGTCACCGTGAAGCTGGTCATTATAGTGTGCAAGTATAGTGGCTGTGTGTGTGTTTGTATGAGACAGCGTTGTATGTGTTTCTCTGCTGGGTCTTCAAGAGATCAGAATCCAACACCCCCGCCGATGGAAATCAATGCCCATTTGCTGGAGTTATACTGCGAGTTCTCGGCACGTGTACGGCACACTACGCCACGGCGACACTTTCTCGTTATCTGTGACGTTTTTACAGCCCCTTAATCGAGCTGCGGGTGGGTGTGATACACATGCACAACCACACAATCACACCGAGATAGCGGCAGCGATCATCATTAAACGTGTATCACCGAGAGCGGTCCTATCAGAAATCGGTTTGGCTAAAATCTTCCCACTCGCCCGCCCAAACTGTCTCCAACGGGCAGTCTCATCAGTCGCTTCCGGAAATGGGACGCTTCGTTGGCGTAGCGCGAGACATAAATTGATTTTTAATCATACTGCTTCAAGTGAGATTCTGTTTGTCGAGCGCGAGAAAGTGTGTACACCAGGGCTAAGAGAAGGTGATCATCTTTTCCGCCCCGATGGATGATCTCATAACGTCCGGCATGTTCGTTGGCGATTTGCATGCGTGTGTGTGTTTGTGATGATCTAATTTTCTCATCGCAAGGAAGCATGAAACTAAGGTCGGCGCTTTGCATGCCTGATGAAGTTGTGATGCCCGTGACTCTGTGTTGTTGAACGAACGTGTCGTCGGATCCGATGATGAGCTTACATGAGTGTGTAAAAATGCATAATAACTCGTTATTTTACAATAATTTCTGATACTTTGTCAAAGAAAAAAGCATTTACTGGGCCTAAGTAGAAAATAATGTATAAACATTAATCTGGCCCTAACCGAAATATGAAATTCCTGATGATGAATTAAATAATGAGATTTGCAGCTTGAGGTAGAGGCAAAACCACAAGTAAATACCAACAATAAAGGCATAGCTACCTGTTTGCTACCAAGTCTTACCAAGCATTGTGCACACTGATGCAACCTAATGTAAAAACCGCATTAAAATAGGATTTCCTTTCCAGGTGCATACACCCGGCCAGAATCATTGGGTTAGCATTCCACCTCGCTTTGAATCGTTTTTCAAACCATTTTCACCCTTTCCACATGGATAGGCATCCAGCCACGTAATGGAAGTGGAAAACGACCGACACCGTTGCGTACCAACATTCTGGCCGTGGTTTTGGGAAAACCGCAATAGGAAAGGAAAATGCAGTGGCCCACAAAAAAAAAGACTTATTTGCCAGTTTTACAAACAATTCGAAATAAATGCACCAGAAACGTCGGCAGTCGATGGTTTGTGTGGTTAACAAATTTCCGAAACATTCAAAGGCAGCTTAAGGAACGCTAGGAACTTCTGTGCATACCTTAGCTTGCGAACTAACCGGGTTGGAAATTATTCGCGCAAACAAACGCCACTTGCCCTACAGATGCTTCGCAACCCATCGGTTTGGCGATTTATTTCGATTTCATTTACTGACAAAAATATCTCGCCATCATAAACAGGAGTTTGTGCGGAACTGTATTTGAAAGCTATATTTTTTCGCGCGAGGTATGTTTGCTAACTTAATCATCGTGGATTTGCATGGCTGTACATTAGGAAAAGCTGAATGAAAGTGTGCTGTTGAATGGGCTGTTGAAAATCACATGTCGAATTGATTTTATTGTTGTTTTTTTGTTGTTGCTTATGTTTAACTTTAGTTTATGATCAAACATTTCTGTCGCTAGATAAATACGTTCGTATTGATGAACTTACTGGTTTAACTGTATTGTTTACTGAATTTACATGGTCATGTCGCAAATTTTTTCATGAAGGACAAAACTATAGCGAACTTCTATTTGTGTATAAAGTAATCAATACAAACTCAAGAGTTTCATATTACAAACAATAAATTGCGTTTTGTAGTTTATACTTCAGATCAAAATCCGCGAGGATCGGCTGAATTAACAAAGATTTGTTAACAAGAATAAATCACCTTAGTTTTCATTGTTTTTTTTTAATGTTATGTTGCAAAAAAGGAAAATACAGTTTGTACTCAGGTTCAAATGATGGTCCCAATCTAAATGTTGGTTTGGTTTTTTTTCCAAGCATCATATGGATTTTGTTAATGCTTCATCTGCCATTTGCAGAATGTGTGTGCAATGTTGATGTATTTGTTGCAGTCTTGAAATATAGTGTAAAGTGTAGCGTGTATAGTGGTCATATTTCAAGTATTTATATATTTTTTTAAAATTCGTTCACCGTATATTCTTATCAAAATTTGTAAACTTTTATACAGATTAATATTATATTTCAAAAGTACTGGGCGCCTCCATCCATTTCAAAAGTTTCATGTTATAAGTTTAAAAAAAAATTTATCATGCTCTTTTGTGATGCAAATAAAAAATCATTTATTATCTTTGCTAAATTAACTATTGCTATTTTGTAGGTAATTAAGATTTCACTTCTTGAACAAGGTTTGCCTCGTTGCTTTACCAGTATTTTTGTGATTTCTTTAATCGTGTCAAAAATATTTGATTGATTTTATGCTCGTTTCCTTTTCATTGTAAACGATCAACGCAAAGCGCAATCTACCACGGTGGAATGCAAAGTTAAAATTAATATTTACCATGCTGCTAAAGGGTAAACACATCTTCCTATTAGAGATGAAAAACATTTTTGCGACCATCCTTTACTACTTCCCGGACGGTGCGTTGAATATCGCTACAGGCAAAGCCCCAAAGGGAAAGACCGATTTGTGAAATTTATTTTTATTGACTCATTCTCTCCTTCTCTCACACATGCAAACATTTCTCGCATCCTTTCGGCATATTC
>KZ061929.1:7953-20525 GCA_002091835.1 Anopheles maculatus | reverse complement strand
AAAAAAAACATTTAATTACGTGGCACTGGATAATTGATGGAACGATTAAGGGTACAATCGATGTGGACATGTTCGAAGGTACCTGGGCCAATATTCCAGAGGAAGATTGCAAGCACAGAGGGCAAATCTCGACATTAGATGGATTCGAGTCGTGCCAAATATCTCGTTGAGGATGCTCCTAATGAAGAAGGCCACCCTCTTTATACACACATACTCAAACGGCGATCGAATCTACGAGCAATATAATGTATTTTTACATATTTTTAGTCATCTGGTGTACGGATTTGACGAAAGATTTATGCATCATCCACGTACATGAAGTTATCAGAAAGAAACATCGTGGTCAAGCCATCGATGCACAGCGTGAACAATATGGGACCGAAATTGTTACCAAGTGTAACAATGGACGATGCTAGCAGAGATCTTGACAAATATGGGCGAAGCCTCTCTGAGTACGATATTTACAGGGGTCTTGACGACACACTATCTGAGCGACGTTCGCTATGACACCATTTAAAGATACTAAAGTAGTCCAGGGATTGAGGAAAACTTCGATTATTAAATGTTTGCAATGGATCAACATCTGTTCAATAATTAACCATCTGTACTCATGCTGTAGTACTTAATTCTGTAGTTTTGAAGTAATTTATTAAAAAAAGTAAGGGAAAGTCTCATCTTTTTCGAACAATTATCAATGTTTTCCATATGGCAGTACTTTATGACACTAATCCTTCCCCAGCTGAAATTGAATGCATGTCGCAAGCATGCAAAGTTCATTAAACCTTCGGCAAACCTTGCCATCGTCATCGAAATCTCGCCAGAAATAGTACCCATGGCCAATTATAAGCGGACATGTAATAATTTCCAATCGTTTCACACCCCACAAAGGCAAACATGACTGGTCCACATCGGAGACCGTTGCAATCCAGTTTGCTTACCTCAGCACAGAAGTCTCGCATCACCGGTGTCTTGTGATTGCACAGGCCGCCCACAAGACATCCCGTATCAAACGTGGCGAGTGCACAGCGAGCACAGGCATTGCAATTTTCTCATCCGTACATCGAACCAGCCTTACCCATGTAGCTTGTTCGATACGTCCCCGATGCCGCAATAGTTTCAAGCGCCGTCATCGTCGTCATCATCGTTTCGTCCAATATTTACATTCAATTATTTGGTTTTCCTTGCGTTGACTTTACATATTAAATATTTACCCAATGCCAATGGCTGCGGGCCTGCCGGTGGTGATTGCCGCGCTTCGGAGAAGGCATCGGTGCGCCATTCGCATTGTCATCACCTGACAAATCGATCGATCATTCGATGATGTGGTGTGCTGCGGTGCAGCGGAAACGATAGAGAACAAAGTTTTCCACACCCGGGAACACATCCGATGTGTGGAAATGGGTGGATGGAATCGAAAGAAATTAGGTCCTTTGTTTGAGCCCAGACCCGTGTGAGGCTGCTTCGTGCTCTGTTCATGATAAAGGAAAAGGGGAAAAGTTAAATCCAAT
Source organism: Anopheles maculatus (assembly GCA_002091835.1). Taxonomy (NCBI): domain Eukaryota; kingdom Metazoa; phylum Arthropoda; class Insecta; order Diptera; family Culicidae; genus Anopheles; species Anopheles maculatus. Next base: position 19,017 of record KZ061929.1, on the reverse strand, counting down.
AAAGAAACTGATTTCCATCACCTTGCATGGTAACAAATCGCCGACGCTTCCGGTATCGATACCGAGGGTGCAAAGGTTTCGCATGATCAACTTCATCGAATCAATCCTCACGAATCGCAACACCACAATAGATTAACGATGAAGCTGGATGTGTTTGTGTGTCTATTTGATGAGGTAAAAGACATTAAAAAGCGGTAAAACGGTGCCGGAAAATCAATCCCGTACAGGAAAACACTCGTACAGACACGTCATCAAACAATGAAGCAGCGCCTAGCTAAACACGGCGAAGGCTCCTCCCCATCCGGCGGCAAAAGTTCTATTTCATGGGCCGTTCGAAATGGTACAGGCGATAAAGTCTTGCGCCATAATTTCGTCTCGGTCGACGGTACGGTACGGCTTTTTATGAGCCGGAAATTCATCAAAACAAAGTACAACATGAATCGATACGTTGGCAGGAACCATTTTCCCACTAAAATTCTCGCTCGCCGACTTGAATTGTGGGGTGGCACTTACGTGGTACGATAAAGTGTCACCGTGAAGCTGGTCATTATAGTGTGCAAGTATAGTGGCTGTGTGTGTGTTTGTATGAGACAGCGTTGTATGTGTTTCTCTGCTGGCAATGTGTCTTCCAGAGATCAGAATTCAATAACCCCGCCGATGGAAATCAATGCCCATTTGCTGGAGTTATACTGCGAGTTCTCGGCACGTGTACGGCACACTACGCCACGGCGACACTTTCTCGTTATCTGTGACGTTTTTACAGCCCCTTAATCGAGCTGCGGGTGGGTGTGATACACATGCACAACCACACAATCACACCGAGATAGCGGCAGCGATCATCATTAAACGTGTATCACCGAGAGCGGTCCTATCAGAAATCGGTTTGGCTAAAATCTTCCCACTCGCCCGCCCAAACTGTCTCCAACGGGCAGTCTCATCAGTCGCTTCCGGAAATGGGACGCTTCGTTGGCGTAGCGCGAGACATAAATTGATTTTTAATCATACTGCTTCAAGTGAGATTCTGTTTGTCGAGCGCGAGAAAGTGTGTACACCAGGGCTAAGAGAAGGTGATCATCTTTTCCGACCCGATGGATGATCGCATAACGTCCGGCATGTTCGTTGGCGATTTGCATGCGTGTGTGTGTTTGTGATGATCTAATTTTCTCATCGCAAGGAAGCATGAAGCTAAGGTCGGCGCTTTGCATGCCTGATGAAGTTGTAATGCCCGTGACTCTGTGTTGTTTAACGAACGTGTCGTCGGATCCGATGATGAGCTTACATGAGTGAGTAAAAAAGCATTATAACTCGTTGGTTTACAATAATTTCTGATACTTTGTCAAAGAAAAAAGCATTTAATGGGCCTAAGTAGAAAATAATGTATACACATTAATCTGACCCTAACCGAAATATGAAATTCCTGATGATGAATTAAATAATGAGATTTGCAGCTTGAGGAAAACGCAAAACCACAAGTAAATACCAACAATAAAGGCATAGCTACCTGTTTGCTACCAAGTCTTACCAAGCATTGTGCACACTGATGCAGCCTAATGTAAAAACCGCATTAAAATAGGATTTCCTTTCCAGGTGCATACACCCGGCCAGAATCATTGGGTTAGCATTCCACCTCGCTTTGAATCGTTTTTCAAACCATTTTCACCCTTTCCACATGGATAGGCATCCAGCCACGTAATGGAAGTGGAAAACGACCGACACCGTTGCGTACCAACATTCTGGCCGTGGTTTTGGGAAAACCGCAGTAGGAAAGGAAAATGCAGTGGCCCACAAAAAAACACGACTTATTTGCCAGTTTTACAAACAATTCGAAATAAATGCACCAGAAACGTCGGCAGTCGATGGTTTGTGTGGTTAACAAATTTTCGAAACATTCAAAGGCAGCTTAAGGAACGCTAGGAACTTCTGTGCATACCTTAGCTTGCGAACTAACCGGGTTGGAAATTATTCGCGCAAACAAACGCCACTTGCTCTACAGATGCTTCGCAACCCATCGGTTTGGCGATTTATTTCGATTTCATTTACTGACAAAAATATCTCGCCATCATAAACAGGAGTTTGTGCGGAACTGTATTTGAAAGCTATATTTTTTCGCGCGAGGTATGTTTGCTAACTTAATCATCGTGGATTTCCATGGCTGTACATTAGGAAAAGCTGAATGAAAGTGTGCTGTTGAATGGGCTGTTGAAAATCACATGTCGAATTGATTTTATTGTTGTTTTTTTGTTGTTGCTTATGTTTAACTTTAGTTTATGATCAAACATTTCTGTCGCTAGATAAATACGTTCGTATTGATGAACTTACTGGTTTAACTGTATTGTTTACTGAATTTACATGGTCATGTCGCAAATTTTTTCATGAAGGACAAAACTATAGCGAACTTCTATTTGTGTATAAAGTAATCAATACAAACTCAAGAGTTTCATATTACAAACAATAAATTGCGTTTTGTAGTTTATACTTTAGATCAAAATCCGCGAGGATCGGCTGAATTAACAAAGATTTGTTAACAAGAATAAATCACCTTAGTTTTCATTGTTTTTTTTTAATGTTATGTTGCAAAAAAGGAAAATACAGTTTGTACTCAGGTTCAAATGATGGTCCCAATCTAAATGTTGGTTTGGTTTTTTTTCCAAGCATCATATGGATTTTGTTAATGCTTCATCTGCCATTTGCAGAATGTGTGTGCAATGTTGATGTATTTGTTGCAGTCTTGAAATATAGTGTAAAGTGTAGCGTGTATAGTGGTCATATTTCAAGTATTTATATATTTTTTTAAAATTCGTTCACCGTATATTCTTATCAAAATTTGTAAACTTTTATACAGATTAATATTATATTTCAAAAGTACTGGGCGCCTCCATCCATTTCAAAAGTTTCATGTTATAAGTTTAAAAAAAAATTTATCATGCTCTTTTGTGATGCAAATAAAAAATCATTTATTATCTTTGCTAAATTAACTATTGCTATTTTGTAGGTAATTAAGATTTCACTTCTTGAACAAGGTTTGCCTCGTTGCTTTACCAGTATTTTTGTGATTTCTTTAATCGTGTCAAAAATATTTGATTGATTTTATGCTCGTTTCCTTTTCATTGTAAACGATCAACGCAAAGCGCAATCTACCACGGTGGAATGCAAAGTTAAAATTAATATTTACCATGCTGCTAAAGGGTAAACACATCTTCCTATTAGAGATGAAAAACATTTTTGCGACCATCCTTTACTACTTCCCGGACGGTGCGTTGAATATCGCTACAGGCAAAGCCCCAAAGGGAAAGACCGATTTGTGAAATTTATTTTTATTGACTCATTCTCTCCTTCTCTCACACATGCAAACATTTCTCGCATCCTTTCGGCATATTCCTCGCTTTTTGGGACCCAAAACACTTGTAGGTTAAAACTTTGTGAACTGTAGACCTTTCTCTTCCTTGCGCTTGGTCAAAACTGCCTTTTTCTTTTAGCGGTACAGATTTACGATCTCTATCGTTGGGTAGCTACCACCGTTCAATTCGGATGCTGCGGTCGCTGTGTAGCTGAACAAAAAAATGCAGCGAAAGTTTATCATATTCGCTTGATACGCCATCCGATCGCGATCGCTTCGGTGGTAGCAGAGGGTGCAAAAGGTTAAGAGAAAAGGATATGAAAGCATGGTTTTGTTTGTTTAGCCCGGCTGATATTGGAATGGTCAATCATGAGCGCCACGTACGAATTGGGTAAGACGTGGTGTGGATGGCGAGGAAAGCTTACATAAAACCAGCCACCTTCGGGGCTGAAGTTTTGTGGTTCAAGTTCATTTTTGGCGAGTCACGGATGGTGGTCCGTTTGTTTGCGCTCGCTTCCTAGTGTGAAAGTGTTTGTATGTGTATGTGTGTAAATAGAGGCCAGTGAAATATTTTGATAATCCCCATCCATACACGAGATTATGATGGTCTCTGGCCATCACCAACCTCATCATCGTCATGATCATCGTCATTGTTGTCCTTCGCAGTGCTCAATGGAGTGATACTGGTAGGCTTATCTGGTTTTTTCCCCGCAGCTGTTTTCGCTGCCCAACCTCCTACCCGCTGCAACATTGTTTGCTTACCATGTGTGGTCGCCAATGTAGCGTTTTTGGTCCGGGTTTCGGTTTTACGTTGTTGGGCAATGGCCGGCATGTAAGTTTGGTTTATGATGCTGAATAGCTTTATCCAAGATAAGCACGCTTAACTTCGTTAGATCATCATATTGTTTGGCTTGATGAAGTCTATCAAGCCGATGGTTGAGTTGTTGTGTAGCTGATTACGAACGAAAATTAGAACGCTTCGAAATGAAAGGTTAAAACTAGCGACTAGCACACACTCAACACAAGGGCCATTCATTCGTGAGCTAAACGAATCGTAAGAAGGTGACAATGTGAACCATGTGTATATGTCTCAACATGCAGTAAATGTGTCTTTAATACTAGCATCATTATCGCAACCTTTTCTTCATTGACTCACATTATTCCCTAAAGCTCATCGTTTCCACTTTCCCTCGCAGCAGCAATGCACCCACGTGTTTCGATAGTTTTAAGTGGAACCTTTACCAAAGTCCGGTGGTCGTTAGCGCGCGCCAAAGCGAAGCAGCACAATAATTTAAGATGCATTTCAGCCAGCGATAAGAGACGAAATTTATGGCCACCAGGCGAGGAGAGACATTAATTTCGTATTCAGGCCCCGCCGTACGCCGTGGAAGAAAAGTTTTCCAGCAGCGTGGTGCAACGGGCGGCTGGATCGTCTTGCAACTTTTCTGGTTGGACTGGTTCTGGTGCTGCGCTTTTCACGGGCAACGCTTAATTTAGCTCGCAATGGAAGGGATGGTACTGGAAAGGCAAGGCTTTGTAGTAGAATTCTTCCATCTCGAGTGCATTGTGCCATTTTTGGGTGAGTCTAGAGAAGGGCTGGGATTCGTTAGGTGCGTGCGTATCTTTGAAATTGGAAGAAGATTTTCACAATATTGGTTTGATGATAAATTAAGCAGTTCTGTTAATACTTTAAATTAAGCAAATTTTGCTATAGAACAGTTATGTAGTTTAACATTTATTATTTTCTTTTGAATATTTATATAATATTTTTTTTATAAATTTAGAGTTTGAATGAATTGCTCGTTTTATTGTCTCAAGATTTGGTGTTTTATTTGAGAAGCTTCACGTTTGATGAACAAGACGACAAGCTAGCCACATTGTCATGTGTAAAAGAAAAACAATTTTTACTTTCTTTTTCAGTTTTTCGGTTGGACTGTGTAGTATCCTTCAAGTATTTTTTTTATAGAGAGTTTGAGTATGTTTAGCTAAAACCCAGCATAACAAATGCATCATATAACAATATAACAAGTATTTGTACCACTTTATAGGTGCCATTTTATTGCTTCAAACATCAAAAGACTTGTTTAAATACCTAATAACAAGCTTTTTTGAGCAAATGCTGCAGCTTGTGTTTGTGCGCTGGCACAGACAGAAGAAAACTTCGTCACCAGATAAACCCCCTTTGCCTTGAGCATTCGCGGAAGTGGATGGAGAGACTTACAGGAGCATCAGCATAAAACGAATCCAATGGCAAGAGCCTGAAGAAGGAGTCGTGAATTCGACAGCAACATGCAACGGTCCACTTTCCCTGTCCGGACAGAAAACCTCCAAGATGGTGCATTTAGACGCGCAGAGAGAAAGAATAGCTGCTACCCCCAAAAATGCACACCCACACACCACACCATCGCGTTGTGAATCCTTCATTTACTCGGACTTGGTCGTTTGTGGTTTGCACCGAGAGTGCATCGTTTCGAATCCCTTCTTTATCACTTGCTAGCGAAACTGTCGTAAAAGCGTGGCTAAACGGAAGCGTGGCGATGAAAACTGAAGCTGAAATTAAATACGAAATAAAAGTAAGATTTATACAAATTAATTACATTTTGCTATAAATTCAGTTTCGTCCCGCTTTGCCAGAGAAGCATTTAGCGGGAAGTGTGTCGCCTGCAGATATTCGGGCGTCTTCCTTTCTTGAAGGAGCAAGATGTCAATGCGGTGGAAAACCCTGGATGGCCAAGCAGGGCGAGCCAGAACTATCACCAAAGTTGACTAACGCTGGTGGAGCTTGAAAAAATCCTCGAAACGCTAGTACGGGCTACTAAGACGCCCCACGCTCTCCTCGAAACGCGGAATGGTCGGTGGTGGTTGGAGCATTTTGCAGTTAGTTTGGCTGATGCATTCGCAGCTTAATGCGAATTAAGATGGCACCGGTGGGAATTGGCAACACGCAACGTTTCGGTTAGTTTTGGTGCAGCAGAACGCTACGTTCCGTTCCTTTGGCGGTAGTGGTTTTCGGCGGATGGGGCATGCGGATACCCATTTCTCACTCATCGGTAGAAGCAAATGCGCACCAGCTACGGTTGGGACAAAATTTCATTTGCAAAATTCACACAACGACCGTAACGCGTTAGGGCGGCGGCACTGTGAGCACAGTTTCCAACACGGCATGATGATAATTCGGAATAGTTCGCGCTAACTGCACTAAGTGTTTCAACCACCAACAAGTAACTGAGTTATAGCTGTCTTTCGCTGTTTCGGGTTGAGAGTAGGTATGGCAGATAGTGACAGTACGGGAACTAATTCCAAGCAAAAAACACCACGACAACGCAATGTTGCAGAGGGTACGAGCAATACCGGAGCTACATGTAAGAGCTGCGTTTCGTAATGTACGATTCGCGTGATGGGGTTGGATGGTTTGGTAGCGCGATGGTATCTGTGAGCTAGTTTTGGGCCATCGCCCAGTAACATGCGCTCCGGTATGGACCACAAACACGTTCTGAAATTGTGGTTAGTCGGGCAAAAGTTGTTCACTGTTTTAACCGGTACCTATTAGCGCAAGATGTCAAAGTAAAGCGACTAGCTGTCAAATCTTCATTAACGACGCACGATGCTTTTTCGTGGATATGGAATGGTTATGTACATTTGTATTTTGAAGACTAGAGTGAAGCAAAATTGCTGAAGGGAATCAAAGAATCAAGTGAAGGAAATAAAGTGGTTTTTGCAATATCCTTACCAACTTTAAACACAGTTACATTATTTCAACTTTTGAACGTGTTACGTCTTGCTCTTACTGGACCTAGAAACCGGTTGACCTTGTTCGTTAAAGGATATCCTGATTATGAGTGCTCCCTAAAAACTAAACATCTCTGAGTCAACAGATGTTTAAGTGTACTGTCTAGTGCTGAGACTAAAGTTGTTTTATGGCAAAGAAAACTTCAGATTTGCTTTTATTGAAATTATGTAAGCTCTCAAGCGTAATTTAAAAGAAAAAAACTAAATTTTGATTCAAAAATTGAAAAACTATATTTTGTTGAATGAATACAATCTGTCATCATTATTTTTGTTTGAGCTCAATAAAATTACTTACTTACTTATCAGGCGCTACAACCGCTTTGCGGTCTTGGCCTGCTGCAACAATCCTCAATACCGCTCACGGTCTAGCGCCGTCGTCTGCCAATCAATTATCCCGGCCAATAAAATTACTGCGAAGTAAAAAAAAACATAATATTCCTGTCATTCTTACCCGTAAGTGTGAATCTGTAGGTTAACTAACATCTCTTGTTTGACAAAACCAAAACAAAACCTGAAACGACAAATTAAAACTTACTCATCGTTAAGAACCATCACCACAATGGCACGTCTCGCTGCAAGTGAACAGGAAACTAAGGGTGTAACCTATGACAACCGTGAGCTTAGTATTACGTTATCAATTAAATCTAATCGATGTAACAATCTGTACGAGCGATCTTCCCGATCACAGCCCCCGGGAGGTCGAAAGGTTTCCAGATTCCATTCCACTGTGGAATGTGGCATCAAATTGTGGAAATTGTGGAATGCAAAAACCGCATTGATTTGGCACTGGGTGTGATAGTGGTGCAGGCGGTAGTTGTGTAAACTCAGCATACAAGCAAACGAACGAACAGGTATAATCTTCTCAGAATCATTCTAACGATATCTTTTCCACCACTCCTGAGTCGTTGGAATGGTGGATGAAGACTTTGTGCTGTGCCATTACCTTTCCAACCTGTAATCTCGTTACACTGGCAAATGCTTCGATTATTTCTTCTACCCGTAGCATTGTCATGACCTTTGAAGGGCGGGCTGCTGTCAATAGTGGTAGTCATGTCGGTTTAAGATAACCTGCAGTGGTTTACAATAGGAGATGGGCATTAGGACATTAAAGATAGCGCGCTTTTTTTTACAATTTTGCGGTGTGTAGTAGACCAAAAACAAAAAACCAGAAATGGTCCCTCCATTCACAGACACGTCAAATTGGTTTAATTTAATGTTACCATTAGTTTGCTGAAGGGACTTGATGAATTGGAAGAAGTACTAAAAATGTTTTTTATGCACATATTTTCTGAAAGTGGTCTCAAATCATTCGTTAAATAAAGAGCTGCGTTTCGAAATCCATTTGCTGGTAACTGAATTGAACAAGGTGAAAGTGTACGCAGAACAACATTAAAGAATTAACACACATCACGCATCAATAAATCGTCCATGTTAACAAATATGCCCTACGTTGTGTTTTTCTTGAAATTATAAATCTTGCCCTCGAGACCGAACTTGCTTGCTCTAGCGGTGAATGGCGACTCTCTCTTCTTCTTCTTTTTCCTTCCTTACGTCAAAATGACGCATCTACCTCGCCAGGTTGGTTCACTTCACCAGTTGACATAACGGACCCGTAGCATTGTCATGACCTTTGAAGGGCGGGCTGCTGTCAATAGTGGTAGTCATGTCGGTTTAAGATAACCTGCAGTGGTTTACAATAGGAGATGGGCATTAGGACATTAAAGATAGCGCGCTTTTTTTTACAATTTTGCGGTGTGTAGTAGACCAAAAACAAAAAACCAGAAATGGTCCCTCCATTCACAGACACGTCAAATTGGTTTAATTTAATGTTACCATTAGTTTGCTGAAGGGACTTGATGAATTGGAAGAAGTACTAAAAATGTTTTTTATGCACATATTTTCTGAAAGTGGTCTCAAATCATTCGTTAAATAAAGAGCTGCGTTTCGAAATCCATTTGCTGGTAACTGAATTGAACAAGGTGAAAGTGTACGCAGAACAACATTAAAGAATTAACACACATCACGCATCAATAAATCGTCCACAACTTGTAAAGCACCAAACAAGCGTCTTCCATCCATCAGTTCCACTGAGTTATTTCACCTAAACCGCATATTTCATCTCCCAAAAACGAACCTTCTCGACTACGTGGTACGAAAATTTCGTACATCACACAGATGGGATCCTCTAAACTCGATCCATATGTGTGTGAATCTTCATCACCATCACCATCCCAGAAACCGTTCGCCGGAAGGCTGCGATGCCGATGATGGAAACGATACGGAAAGTGCGTGGCGTGAGCTGAAAAATGGCGCCAACTTTTAAATCAAATTATATTTCGTTGCTAAATTATTGCCCCGCGTGGTTAAGTCCGGGTGGAGTAGGTGTAAATGTGGAAAATTTTCAACCAATCGAACGTAATTACACCCCCAACCCATGCGAAGAGACGAGGGATGGTGGTTTAGCGCTGTGGGTGTTGTATGGTGCTGTACGCGGTCGGAAGACAGCAAGAAAAAGGTTTCGAGAAAAACTTTTTACGCTTGTCAACGGTTGGTTTTGTTGGATTAGGAGCAAGATTAATAGTAGTTTGGTTCATCTCCTGCGATGGGAGGCAGGTCCGGGATGTTCTGAGGTGGAATTGATGGGTGGTGAGAGTCTAACTTGTACCAACCAGCATAGTTAACACGCAGCTTGTATGTCTACGGGGATACTTTACTACGGGGATAAATCTTTTGTTTGCATAGTTTATGTGTTAAAAATAAAGTTGATAAGCGTTAGTTAAAGCCAAAAAGGGGTATCTCAAGAGCTACCTCAAGAGTAAGAGAGAATCATCACTGTATGCAACAACAAGGTGAAAAAGAAACTGTATAAAAACTTTTCCCCATTCCGCCAGAACTAATCTCAACTTTCACCCATTCCTGCTATCTCTCTTTCTCTCGTGCTCATAGTACCACAAAAACGAGACACATTTTTCCATCAAGAGAATGACACAGGGAAATCAGTCCCAGCGCCGGCGTGACCATATATCACTAACGCAAGGCCACTTTCGACTCCTATCCGCGCTCCCGTCTCGTCAGCCCCATAGTACTTCCGCATCCCCTACCGATAAGGTGAGCGTTGAGTAACTCACGCACACACTCACAATGAAATATACCCTCCACCAAATTCGACCAGGTCTTGGTTGGGGGTTCGAACGGGAAATCCAGGACCGTGCGTTAGATGGTGGAAATGCTTTTAGTATGATTAATTAACTTTATTATCGATACGCTTCGCAGATGTTGCTTCATACTTGGTAGTGAAGTGCGCTGCAGCTGTTTGGGAAGTAGATTGTATGTCACTTACCATTGCCTGATGTATGACAATAGATTAGAGCACGGTTCATGCTTCGGGAAAACATGGAGCTTCCATTGTGCTGCGTAGTTCCGTGCTTCTGCTGCTGTTTCTGCTTGTACGGTGGGTACGAATTGAATCGTTGCACAACTCATTGTGATACTGAAAAGATTTCATGAAGTGCAAATAGGGTTTACATGTAATATTTTATTTCAGTTTGCTGTATCATATAGAATCATTTTAAGAGAGAATAAAGTTCTTATTTTTTACACGGAAAGCACGGGTTGGTCTGACATATTACGTTAAAATTTTGCTCGTTGCCTTTAAATTTATTGGTTAGCGTTTTTAAAATGTTTTTTTTCACATTTTTTTATAACATCATAAAAAAAAGAAAATGGCAATTCAATAGCTGTGTAAAATTGTAGAAATTTACAATCAAATTTGTTGACTTCAGAGCTTTAATGTCCTTAAATATAATAACAAATAAAAAATGTATTATTGACTCATATTTTGTGTGAGTAATATGAGCCCAGCATCGTTGCGGGATTCAAAATGTTGATCTTTTTGTGTGTGTGTGTGTTCTGCCGAGATGCAACAATTTAACTTAGTA
>KZ061928.1:242711-277724 GCA_002091835.1 Anopheles maculatus | reverse complement strand
TCCATCATGAGTTGCTGCATGACGCAGGACGAAACCAAAGCACGAACGATACCGCCAGTGCCCCGCTCTCGTCAACGTTACAGTCGATTAACGATGCGCCCATCCCAGCCAAGCAGGAGATCGTGAACGCCCATACGTCCACTAGCGAAGATGTGTTGCTCCAATACGTACCTGTGATCGTGTACGGCGATGAGAAGACTGTAGAGACATACGCCCTTCTCGATAGCGGTTCAACGGGAACGTTTATTGAAGAAAGCTTGGTCATGGAGTTGGGGCTAAAAGGAGCGCCGCACCCGTTACGCATTCGGTGGACCGGCGACACTGAAAGAGAGGAGAAAAACTCTGTAACGGTAACGCTACGGCAAGAAGTTAGATTTCGTAAGTCTTTCTTCTGATTTCATTATTTATTTAAGTTCGTTACTTTTCCCTCCAAAAAAAGGGGGAAGTATGTATATGTTGTACTGATGTATTAGGATATTTTCCTGGGCTTCAAGTAGTAGAGGTTCTATTTATTTTATTTCCGGTTGCTTATTTCGAGTAATTTATTAATATACTTACATACTAAATCTTCACTTACTTCTGAAGGAATCTAATGTTAAAATAAGATTTAAGCAGGAGATTGTATCGATTGCTTCGTGGGTTTGTCTTTGAATTTGACTCTCCTTTTGAAAGTGTTAAAGAATTTTTAAAGCATAATGGTTCGGAGTTCCCGTAGGCAGGACTGTTTAACCAGCTATCGGTTAACCGAAGTCATGGAAAGCCACAGAAGAAAAAGAATGATTTGGTGTTCTGGCTGTTCTGTTAAATTAAAGCGAACTATTTAATATATAAGAATATCCAGACGTATCTTTATTATCCTCGCTTTAGCAAGAATATTATTGATTAAATATTTCAATAAAAATCCCAGCAAATTATTACTGCGCTGACCCGCTTCATGAAACGAACCAATCCGTCATGGTTTTGCTGTTTTGATTATGGTGTGTGTTTGATTATGGTGTTGTTTTCCTTGTAGGTTCCAGCAAGCTGATCACATTACTGCTATAAACCAAACATACCCCGATACCCGGATACATGAACCATCGCACAACTTTCATAATTTTATATCTCCACTAAATCACGCCTAGCTAACTGCTGTCTTGCCCTGTGCCTCACTCAATCTTGTTGTCATGTTTTGCTCTGTCCGCTTGTCTTTACAGCACCATCAATCCGATTCTGTACAATGTGATGTCCCACCGGTATCGAGTAGCATTTCGAGAGACACTGTGCGGTCGGCGGCGTGGTTTCGGTACCGGGTTTGCCCGCGATCAGTCCAGCTTCCGGGAGACGACCATCGACGTCAACATGGCGGGTGGCAATGGCGGCAGCGGCTACGGTGGCTACGAAAATTCTCGATTGGTAGGTATGATTGTACGCGTCTGCAGAATTTGAGCAGAGCACGATTTCACCTGTACCTTGGAACGCGGCAAATCGATGTAGTGTCTTTGGTGGAAAATTGGCCGATAAGCACATTCCGGCTGGGAATGTTTCGAACAAGAATGTGCTAACAATTTACAAGAACGGAGATAGATGGAGCGACATAGATCTTTAATTAAATACTGCAATCAGCATACTTTTGCAATGAATGCAATCTTGAAACGAAGGAATGTGGCACTCAAATGCAGCTAAACAGTATGAATTAGCGTAAGCCAGATCGAATGTCAAGGGACAATTATTTTGATGAGATATTGGTCTAGATAACATCGATTTGGTGAATTCTGCACGATTTTCTTATCGTTAAATGTTATAAACACTGCTACTATTACTTAACTTGTCGATGTTAATAAAATTCACAACCCAAATGCTGCTTTTCGAGGCCATTAAATAACTTTAAACCTTTAAAAGCTCTTTCCGTATACTGCATTATCGCCACCTGGTGCGGTAGCTAAAATCTGACCAGCAAAACCCTTGCTGAGAAACACAGACATGCATCGTTTGCGTGGGAACTGCCACTCAACAAGCTTGGGTACACCGAGCTAACCGGTACCGGACGGCTCTGTCTGCATATAGGGGGGAGGGGGGTAAATTTCCTCCAAAGCAGATTAACACATTAGCACCGTGCTGCTAATTGAGATGTTTTTAACAACGACCGGGCGCCTCCATCGAGGTTTGGCGAAGGATCCTTCACCTGAACCGTTTTTCGCCCGGACTGGGTTGGAAAACGGTCGTGCTTTTGCAAAAAGTCCATTATATTTTAATGCTCGTTTTATTGGAGGAAAAATCCATCAATACAACGATGGTTTTGTTTTTGTTTGCAGCATGGTTAGAGCGTTTTGTCGTGCTTTTGCAAAAAGTCCATTATATTTTAATGCTCGTTTTATTGGAGGAAAAATCCATCAATACAACGATGGTTTTGTTTTTGTTTGCAGCATGGTTAGAGCGTTTTGATGTTATTTTTGATACGGTTTTTGGAAATGTTTGCTGCTGGATTTTGATATCGAGATGTTGATAAACACTTTGAAAAGCTCACGTACTTAAATGATTATTGTTTAAAGAAGTAAACCCCGTATTATAGCAACAAACAGGGTACAAATAAACCTTCAATATACTGAGTACTATACTTCAATTTTAAATTCCCCAAAACAATGACACGCACGGTCAATTTGTCAAATTGTTTTGTGAAACTTCTATAATTTGTCTCTCTGTTAATCGGAAGTAAACCAATGTCCCTCAATCACAGCTTTAGCGCTCGTTGGAATTCCTCGCAACAGTACATCATAAATGCTCGTGAAATGTCAAATATTTGACTGACTGTTCGGCGACCCTGCGACTTCGCGGAATCTCCATCTACCCCATACAGTTAGGCAGCGAAACAGATGCCTAGCGTGTGTACCGTACGCTTCCGAGAAAGCAAAAGAAAAGCGGTAAAGCGTAAACGCATACCATACTTCCCACTCGCCGAAGCGGCTGCAAACCGTTTTGTCATTGGAAAGTGATGGGTTGGAAAATTGAATTTAACAATCCGACGGCCGAGCGCGGTCTCGGTATCATGAATGAATGGGTTTGTATGTTTTTGATGCTTGAACTGTTCGTTTGCACTTGTTGTTTGACAACGACGCAAAGAAAAACATGCATACAAAAATCATATTCTTGGTTCGTTTATTTGTCGATTTGAAGGGATACGTTTGGTCCAAGAAGAGCGAGAGAATTTTTGGTTTTGCTCCATTCCTTTTCAAATGATTTTCCTTCCTTAAGGCAGTCATTCATTTGTATGTAAGTTACTTAAAGGATTATAATTTTTTGTCACCATGAACCATGCCCTTTCGGCAACAGTAACAGAGCGATAAGTAATAAATAGTTGTAATCCAAGACAAATTATGCTGTCCTAAGAATCATTACACAAAATTCTTTGAAAATAAATTGAAAACTGAGAGAGTACGATCGATATGAAGTTTGAGTAATGGCTCAAGAATAATAAATCACTTTAGCACTCTTCTAGATTGACAAATACAAAAGCCCTCTAAACTGTACACACGACAAAAGAGCCTAAAAGCAAATAATTTAAGATTAAATTTTAAATCTTCGAGGACACCCGGCCAGATTACACTTTGGAAGTAAATTTTTATAAGGTTATTCCTTACGGAAAATTGTAATATCTTTAAATCGCATAAATGTTCCACTTGGAGGACGATTTTCTTAGGCTAGGGATGACTCAATACAATTTTTTTATTAATCTCTTAAAACAATTAGCAATTAACCAAAACAAACTGATTGAAAATCGCTTGACAAATGGGCGTAATGGACAAAGGTAGTTAAGAAAGTTCGATTCTTGCATTCCAATTCCGAAAACCGGACCAAAAATATACCAGAGAGTTTGCTGTAATTCCCTTACGTTATTACAAGAGTCAGATTATGCCAATGTATGCTCCATATTCCTGAACATGACCCTTCCATTCGTTGGAAAATCATTCCCGGAGATGGAATTTGCTATAAATCTACGATGATAAAGATACAGAATGTTCATAGAGAATGGAAGTTATTTTTGTTTTACGGAATACTGATGAGTTTTTGTTACTTTAATGTTGTTATGTAGAGTTTTTAGTACAGTTGAGTAGCTTCGTAAATGCTAGAAGATAGCAAAACCATTTCAGGAGAAGCACAAACTACTACATTGAACAATTTAAATCTAATAATGAAGGGAAATTAGAAGAAATAGGGTATTTCCCGAGAAAATGCGTTTTACTGAGAACCTAACCCATACAATTTGTCGTAATTATCATACATATTTTCGTTGGAAAACTGTCCAGATGATTTGCAACTGTCTTGTTCATCGTGTGAGTTAAATTAAAGGTCAGTTTTGAAAAATAACTCTATTCTTAGCATTTTACGTCAAACGAGTCAAACGAGATTGTTCTTCAAACATAATCAACGATAGGACGTATGCATAAGTATTTAAAAAAAAATAAAAATTAGCGGAAATGGAAAAAAAAATTAAAAACGGAATAATTCAGAGCACATTTATTGAAGCGTTAAAATACGACAATATTCACACAAAATTGCTGCTGAAGGTTTTCTGTTTAGCTTTAAAATATCGACTTTCTAAACTCTTTTTACCATTTCAGCTATTTAGCAACCGATTTTCAATCAGTTTTTTCATCAGTGATTTTAAAAAAGGTGTACAAATAGATAAATATCATGATTGTTTCAAAAATACTAAAAATCAAATTGCAAAAAAAATTAAATTTCAACAATCGACATTGTTATGTGAATAATGGTCGTATACAACTTTTTGTATTTCTTGTTGCATATGCAAATAATCAAATATCTCGAGATAATTTGTTTCTGTGGTATTTATTGATTCCAAAAATTGTAGTAAAATTGTGCAAAAGAGACTGTATTAAAGGCCTTTTTAACCTCCTTAATTTTATAGTCAAATTTAGGTTAAGAATTGTATATAAAAACTGATGAAAACAAAGCTTGGAATCAAAACATTCGCATTAAACTTCTAGCCTATTTGGTTAAGTCATTGGTGAAATCAAAATACAATTATGTTAGTACCGATATCAATGCGCCATCTCTACGGTATTGAAGATTTACAGATCCCTTTCGAAGAAAATTTATCAATAATCTTCCTATTGTTATATGTTCCTGATTTCACTGATTTCTATTTGCGTCACACACCCTACAATATCCATGATACGTATGTCAGCAAGTTATTTCACAATATTACATATATATTTACCCGAAAGCTCCCTTCGAGCCTACCCATCTACTTCCGTTCCGAGGGTATATTGTTTGCCGTGAGCCTCTTGGGAGCAAGTAAATACAATTTGTTTCGCATGTCTTCTGTATCGTACGTATGGTCTAGTTTAGAACCCAAATCCAACGAACGATGAAGTCGCACGACGTACGTGGAATATTGTTTAGGACAAGCAATGAATCGTTATGGTATAAAAATTAAATACATTTCTAATCAAGCATTATTTAACAATCGGAAGTACGATATTTACCCTCCAAATGATCTTGTACGTTCAACACATACTTGAACCTAAACAACACAAAACCAATAACAGGAAAACGAAAGCGAAAACCCAGTTCACATTCATACGAGAGAGCACGGTTTTACGGCGTACTCTGCTGTATGAATATTAAAAAAGTTCAACTTAGACGGAACCAAACCATATCCCATCACGATTCCGGACCCGTTGCATCAGGTTCCAATCGAGCGAAACGAACGAACCGTGGTATGTTTGATAGGCGGGAAAAAAAACCGAAACAATTTCAACCACAAGAGACTGCAGACTTAAAACTCACCAGTCATGATATTTAATTCTGCGAACGGTGAAGATTTTGTGCCGACCCACTCAAATGGAGAAAAACAATGAAAGCTCGCTACCACATATACCGGCACAACTTTAAGGTTAGAAACAACAACAAAACCGCTTTCTTGCAGTTGTTTTAGGTGTGGTTAGCTTCCTTCGAAAATGCTAAGGCAGGAACTTTTACATCGTATCCTGGTCACGGCACCAAACCAAATTTCAGCCAAACTTGCACGATTCGCCGGAAACAGGGACGTGAATTCGTACAAAACAATTCATAAATATAAAAGCTAACCTAAACGCGCAACGAGAGTAACAATTTTCCACCATTTCAGCTACGGGCACGGTCAATGATGCAATCCAAACGTTCCCGGTTTCGAGGCACACTGCACGCGAACAACAGTATACGGTACAGTGACAACTGCATTCGGCGGAATTCGCTACAGGTACGCCCTCTTTTTTTGCCCTTTCAGCCCAAAAAGTCAACTCATTTCCTTCCCCAAAGGGAAAGGTAACATTCAATTCCCGTCCATTTGTCATTGCCCCGTCGCGATCCGTTTGCTCCAGCAAACATTAACGGACTCCATTGCTCAACGTGAAGTGCGGACCGTCCGTTTCGGAAAATCGCAACGCATAACAACGGTTCCGTTACATTATTCCATTTCATTAGCGTTCACATGATAAGGATCGCGTTACATGACGGCGTGCTACGGAGCACGGTCTGAGTTCCCCGGTTTCTTGGCAGCAAAGCAACGCTAGCCGGGAAGTTTTTAGTTCTGCTCGAATGGTTTACTGCTGACCTACATCAGCGGGGCTGTCTTTTATTTCTGCTAAATAGTTTTGTTCCTTTTTTTGTTGTTGTTGGGAAATCAAACGCAGCATCCGATTTGGGAAAGAGCGAGCGAGCGAGTGAGAAAGTTCTGTTTTTCGGAGTGGCCTTTAATGGAAGCTTGATTGGAAATTGGCTGCCATTTGGGTCATTCCATCCGTTCCCGTCCACTCTTCAGATTCAGCAGTGTGGAAGCAATCTTTTGATCTAACATATTTCATCTTTACGAGAGCTCCAGTCAGCGAAATCCTTTGCCGTAGATAACAGACCCCGGGCTTCATGGAAAATGAACTGAAACGTAATGTTCCGATCTCGATCGATCGACCGGATTGCCGGTAATGCATCACGTTCCCAAACAGACAGTGTTATTGTATCGATTCCGAAAGCCAGTTTAGTTGTGATAAAAAGGGGTCGAGGACAGCATATGCGACAGCTAGAACTACCTATCTCCTTGAACTATATTGGAAATCTCGCTTCCCTAGAAACCCAAACGATGTAATGCAAATCGACGTCTCTTTTTGATTCTCATTCTTCAACTTTTCAAACACAAGCGCTCGGCTCACGTAAGCATCATATCCTGGCAGCACACTACAAACCGTGTATCGGACGTACAAAGTAAGCATAGCCACAGCAAACACCCAAGGAAACCCCGAGTGCCTGTCTGTCGTCACTTTAATCCCCCACCAATCAGTAACCTTCCCCGATTATGTGTCTGTGTGTCATCCGATACATTTGCCAACTGGCCAACTGGCTTCCAATGCCTTAATCTTGACCGATGTGCCCGATGAAGCTTTTGTTCTGGATTGTGGACACTCTCATCTTCGTCCGGCCTGCAATCCTTGTTGCTTCCAACCATTTTGCTCATCGATTTCTGTCCCACCGACTGACATTATCAACACATAACACGCCCGGTAACACGCAGCAAGTGAACGGATGCGATACGGATCTTCAACCCGAAAAGAATGGGAAATGGGGGATCTAAATGGAGAAAGATGGGGTCAGTCAACGATAAGAATGTGAAGACAGAAATGGACGTTACATCAGCAAGCCCAGGGAGTCGTTTAGTGTTGGCAAGCATCGTCCACTGTCGGCAAGGCCCGGATTCTCTTCCAGGACCGGGATTTTAGTCTCTAATAATAAATATGTTTGCTAATGGACACCCTGACCAGCACCGACACCGAGACAATTGATTGTGTATCATTCGTTTTTGTTTCCACTTTTCTTGCGCTAGTACATGTGTCCCTCCCTGCCTGATGAACTATTATGCCCCTCGAGAGTGTTCGATTCCAAAAGAGCATCTCCACTGTGTATACCTGTTGTGTCTTGTTAACCGATCTGTGGACAGTCGATACACTAGGTTCATTATTTATAGTGCCACCATTCTTTTTAAGCAATGAAGAGGATTTGAATATTGTCTCTTGTTTCCAAACTTTAAGACACTTTGAGTTTAAAATGTAATTTTGCATCTATTTGCGTTTCTTTTTTAGCAATACGGCCAGGCCGTTCTATATGAATAAAAAAAAAAATCTATTTGCGTTTCTTTTTTTTTCAACTTCATTACAAATCATTCCATCGCTGCTAAAAAAATGTTTCCCAATTTAAAAATCAATTAATCCTTGCATCGACTAACTTATAACAGATAGCTTAATGTACTAAATTTATCTCGAATTATTTGTCCAAAAACATTGCACAAAATTATTTACATATGAAAATAGACAGTTCTTTCAAATCAGTAAACTTTCTAAAGTCATGGTTGATGTGTTCTTTGAAGTCACTATTAAATTTCTTAATATTATTTAAAGCCTGTTTTTGAAGTTAAACTTTAAATTGACTTTAACATACTAACTAAAGAAAGATGAAAATTGTTTCCTAACTACATCTTAATAACATACATCTTAAAGACATATCAGCAGAGGTTATCGAATAGCTCAAAATATGTCTAACAATTTGGAAATAACGTATAGAAAAAGAAAATTGTGTAGTTTTTCGTATGTCCCTCAGGTCAGTAATATATGATCCTTGCAGTTTATACTATTTTTAATGACATTTCATTTTTTTTTTCATATCAGACATGCGTTGGTCTAATGCATGGAGACTATAAATAAATACATAAATAAATAATCGTAAAATTATCCCAGTTATATACCTAGTTCACAACTAGCCACCAGCCGAAATTCGATACCTTAAAACTATGCCTGACGGCACAATAATCAAACACTTAAAAACTGTGAAAGGCTAATTTAATCGAATGTTAAGTTTTGTAGCAAGAAATGCTAAATAATTTAACGACATAAATGTGCCTTAATTTAACGTTGTGGCTGGGACGCACCATTCAACAATTTGGACTGCTAGACTGTTGTCGATTCAGCATAGATTTACTAGACAAGCACATGTTAATGTACTGTGGTTTCATCCTACTACAGATATGTTCAATATAACTAATGCTGTGATACTACTAAGAAGAGCAAATAGGAGAAAAATAATCACATAATCGTTAGTTATAATTTAAATCCATTTGTATTTTTTCAGCTTGAGTTATTCAAGGAAATTTCGAGTTACCTAATAAAAATGACCCTAGTTTATAAATTATTTCGCGTATCCTTACATTTTCTAATCATAATGTTTGTTGGCGCTTAAATAAACTAGCAGAAATTAATAGCATGATATCATAAAGTTCTACTATCTCTATATGTATATCTTACACTATAATTTTCTTCCCAAACACCAAGTGGCACTATAGAAACTGGACGCAGTGTAGTGGCAAACTTTGTAACAAACACTTCCACATCCTGTCTGTAAAGAGACTGACGATGATGTGATAATTAATATTGTTTTCTCGATCTGTCTGACCTGCTCTCGTGTGCTCTCTCCACCGTCCACAGATTGGCAACATGCCCAGCAGCCGGAACTCGCTGTCGCCCAACCTGACCACCGATGTGGTGGTGATGCTGGAGAACAATCTGAACGGACGGCCCCGATGCTACACCACCTCCGCCACCACACTCGTTACGAACGTCGTCTCGAGCAACTCGACGGTGACGGAGAATAGTTTCAAGATACCGCTGATAAGCATTGACAAACCGGCCCAGGATCGAATCGTCTTACCGTTGGTGGTCAGCCCTAGCGGGACCTGTACACCCGTCGAACCCGGTGATGCCAATTCGCACCTCAATGGCGGTGCGAACCTCAACAATAGCTGTAAGAGTAATAATAATAACAATAATAACAATAGTAGCGTGTGCAACAATAGAAACTGTGACGCGGATGTGACGACGGTGGACTCGGCGTCGTCATCACCGGCGACATCACCATTACTCGCCTTACCGGCCGTTACGGTTGTGCTGGAAGAGGTGCTCCAGCAGGAGCAGACGATGGGAGACGAACTGGAAGGACGGATCGGAGCGAGCGAATCGTTGCATCACGTCGTCCAGCACGATGAAAGCACCTGCCAGGATGTCGCATCGACCGTACCGACCTTTCATTATCATCCGAACCTGCTCCAACAGCGGTGTGGCGAAATGGATGAGGTTGTGCTGCTGACCGACACAAAGCATGAGACGTGCATTTAACAGTACTGCAGAGGGAGCGACCGAAAGCACCCGAGGGAACACTGCAAGACGCGTTAAAGAGAGATACTCAGACTGGTAGGAAGGGGGTAGATGCGGGTAGGTCGCCGTGTGGTACAAGCGGCACCTGTCTCCCGACGACCGTAGCACGACGGACACTGACAGATCGAAAGAACGCTTGCCACGAATGCCACAGTTTAGCTTAACTTGTTACGATCTACCGGGTACCATCGATAATAGTAGCAGTAGTAGTGGAAGTACTAGAACTAGCGCTATAGTGGCACGAAGATGTACCACAATGTGATGATGAGCTTACTAATAATACACCCGTGTTTGTATTCCGAACAGTGTCGTTTAGAGCGTTGAGATGGAATCTACATAATCTTCCGCACATGTTGATCTGACATCTAAGGGCAACTGACTCTATCGTGCCGTATAGATAAGTGGTAAAGATGAAGACGATTCTGGCCAAACAAAACGAATATGGCGTATGTTACAGTAGGTTAATATAATAGTGACTATATTTAAAGAACACGAGAGATAGAGAGAGAGAGAGAGAGGGAGTTTGTGTGTGAGCGAAAAGCGCGAATGAAACAAATGGTACAAACAGTTTATCTCCCCAACAAAACCATTACCACGTACTGAGGTCCCCGAGTATCCGGTAGAGAATTGTCTCAACAGTCTGGTAAATTTTTAGTATAAAGACTGTAAAACAGATAATACAATTGACAGTAAACGGTGTCATTGGTCCCTCCGGGCTTAGTGTACTTAAAGAGATTTCTAGTAAGCTCCTTTACCATAAACTGCAAGTAACGATGTGAAGCAGAACCTGCAAAAAAAAACTTGATGGTCATCTTCAATACTCCCAGACACTGGTACCTAAACGCAGTGTGCCCCGGTACGATATGTTATTGCTCACTTTTCCTAATCTACCCACTTCCCAAAAACATAACAAACAACAAAAACCCAGACCAAGTGACCGAACGGCGATTAGAAAACTGTTTGAACGAGGATTACATACAACGGTTTTATGGAGGTTGTTAGGTGCCCGGATGTGGGCGAGCTGGGCAAATTCTCAACAGGGCCAACCGAGTCCGGTAACGATCCGGACGAGCATGAACAAAAAACGAAAACGAAACACCGAATCTCGCATGCACCGATAGGACGCTTCTGGGCAAAATCGTTTAAACCACCCTACAGGATCCTCCGATTTGAGGATGCAAACACACAAAAAACAACCGGAAGGAATGGACACAGTTACACAGTAACTACCCCCCACCCTCCCCAACTCCCCCAGAAAAAAAAAACTCAACAATCACACACACACACACTCACACGTGGGTACACCGATCTTGGAAGGATATGTTTGTTGTATACAGAAGATAAATAAAAGTTTAAGATTATTGTACACGCTGGTGTTCCGCACCCGGGCTCAGCTTCACCTATTTGTCCGAACCGAACAACAGCGAACGTTTCGTTTTGGTCGCTAATTCTGGCACGTGATTGAACACACAAACACGCACACGAAGAACTACGGTAAGTAGCTAGCTGGGAAGTTTATTCGCTTCCGGGGTTTTGCTTGATGGGTGGATTTAAGGGAGACAAAACTTTCCGTTAAACTTTAACGCGTGCTCTCGGTGCTGCGGCTATTCGGAAGTTGCGAATCCACCGATGTCCATCAAACGAGCTAAGTCGCACGAAAAGCGCCGGCCAAAAGGAAAGAACAACGACACGGCACGGTCCGGTACGGTGCTTTATTGATTTCCGGTTAGTTTTGGTGGTAAGTGGTGTCATAACTTTTCGACCCCATTCCAGTTCCAAGTGTTTGCGGGAGTGGCCTGGCAAGCTGTCCGCTTACTTGATGTGCGAGGGCTACGGATTGATTTGGGTGCGGCGGAAGTGGAGCACCCAACGCACCGGAAACGAAGTTTGCCAATGATTGGATGTAGATGATTGATAAGAGCTGTGTTACGCTGTGCTCATTTGTGGTCCGGGGGCTTAATTACTCCAAACGATCTCGCGATTGTTGATAAGGATGATTACTTCATAGTTGTATAGGGGGGAGATGGTTAGTAATGATGGTTGTAAAAACAAATTAAAATCCAATTGTGTCGTTTATCTTCTAGTAAACCCCAATTATTCTTTTTGGGCATGGCGGATAGATATGTGGATTGATTTTAATGTCCGTGTGATATGCGGCCGAGTTTGTAGACAAGAACACAAGAGTACAAATACAAATCGGATGCCAAGTCCTCGAGCAGACGACTTGATCCTTGCAACGAGATCCACTCACTGCTTCGTCCTGCGATATGCACGTGTGATATACATTCAAGAAGAATATATGAGGCTTGGACGAGAAAGTATCTTTTTCATGACAATCCGTCTAACCTTAACCATCAACCTCCACAGGTCATGGACAGTAGATTCTTCTTCGTCTCCTTTGGCCTTCTTCTATAACCTTTAGAGGTCTCAGCCTGCCATGTCTGGATTTCCTTGACTTAGTTTTACCCGTTGTTGGATTGCCAGTCAAGCGTACGAAAAGACGGTTTGTACGGGATACGATACCTTGTCCTGCTGTGTGAATACCGGCGACGCTACTGCCTCGGCCTACGTACCGCCCCTAGATTCGGAATTATAATTATTAACATTTAAAACTCCAATCATTCCTGTAATTCTTCTTCTTCTTCTTCTTCTTTAGTGACGTGCTCCTATGGAGCACGTCTAATAGACAGGGCCTGGTGTCCAATCCGTTTCCAGGAAACTCGGTCCATGGCTGCACTCCTCCATCCCCGGCTGCATCCGATATCCCTCAGGTTTGACTCCACTTGATCCAGCCAACGAGCTCGCTGAGCTCCTCTGCGCCTCGTGCGTTGTTGGAGTCTTCTGGATCTCAGGAGTTTGTGGAGTCCGTAGCAGGCACGATTTCCCTGAACAATGCGCCTTCGGATTTCGCTGCTTACGTTGTTGTCCGAAGTTACGATCGTGCCAAGGTAGCAAAACTCCTCTACTACCTCGAGATCGTCGCCCTCAACTAACACTCTGCTTCCGAGTCGTGCTCTATCACGGTCAGAGCCTCAATCCAATCCTATCGGCCTCGCGTTTCATTCGGGTGTACGCTTCGCACACCGCCGCAGATGTTCGCCCGATGATGTCGATGTCATCCGCGAAGCCATTGTTCTATAAGCTGGTGTGGTAGCAATACTGCACTGGTAAGGTATGGATCCGAACCCTCTTGAAGGTCAACAAAGGCTCTCCATACCCTACTTCGACTCAATACGTCCTCGGCGTATAGAACGGTAACATGTCTCTCCAAATATCTGAGCTTGGGTAAACGGGGAAACCCAACCTCTTGGGAAGATGGGTGATATGGCTAAATTGAGCGGAGGGGGACAGCTAGCGTCTGTTCTCCATGTTAGGGGCGGCTAGCTGTCCTTTCTGTCATGGCTTCCTACGGGACTTTAAACAGCTAGGAAGCGTAGGCCCTCCGACGAGACAGGGGGTTGGGGGAGAGGCCTTGCAAGCCACCCCCAATACTACCGCAACGAAAAGTCAACAATCAATTCCTGTAAGTAAAGAATTCAAATTGGAAAAGAGTGGCATCACAGGGTACTATTTCGAATTCTACTATTTCAACCTGTGTCCTCATCATTGGTTTCCCGCTTATCATTGATTGATAGCGATTTGTCAATTGTTCGGACACGACTGTTCCTTGCACATTGCAAGTTCCTATGAAACCTACCTGGCTCTGGCCTAGCTCTTCCGGGACAGGAAACGAGACCAATTTGTTTCAGTGTGGCTCGATAAAAAATACATACATGACAAAACTTAAATATTGAGTCTTCCTGTGTCAATAATCTGCTAAGAAGTAATTATGAGTTCGATGCTCTCAGAAACCACACTTGTAAAGAATGTTAATCACCTTGCTCTCTGGATATGCAACCTCAAGAAGTTTTGGCCTACCATTTCTGGCTTTCGTTGACTTCGTTTTACCCGTAGCTGGATAGTCAGTCCTGCGTTCGTGCAGGTCTTCCGGAATTGATTCTATACACGGGTCCTGTTGTCTGAAGATCCCGGCAATACCTTCCACTGATAATACGTCTGATGAAAAATCTTAGCTTAGATAATTATCAAGGAAGACTTTCATGCAAAGGAACCAGAGCACGAGGCTGAGTGGAACATCGTTTGATTAGAAAAGTGCAAAGGATCAACAGGTGATTCTAGTCACGATGTGTGGCTTGCTGGTATGTAACAGTTTTGAAAATGGTTATCTGATATGGCGCCTGGCTTTCAGGATATGGAAGGGTAACTTGCTTCCTTGTGTAAGCTTCTGTTAGGTTCAAAACATTGTCGTACACGGTTCTAGTGCCATACCACATGGCAAATTTAACTCTACGATGGTTCATTGAAAGCATTAAATTTCCAGTATTTTTCCTTTTACTTGGCGACTTTTGAACAGGCTTCCTGCTTATACGAAGTAACCGTCACGACTAACCTTTGAACATTTTACCTTATCGCGAAGTTCCTGACGCCTTTTATAACACGCACATGATAGTTTACACAAGAAAAGTACATTAAAAAGAAGTCTTGAGAAGGTACTCGATAAAAATGGGTTACTTATAGATAGTTTTGTTGTAAAGGACTGTAAAAACATTAACGAATTTTATAATGTAGACACTATTGATTTATGTTACAACTGGTTGGATTGGCATTTGTATATCCTATAATTTCCTGGTTTTCCTATCGCTTCCCGGGTGTATGGGATGCGATAGACTATTACTGTTTTGAACCGCACTTTGTTTAAAATATGTGGACGTTTGCTTTACGATCGGGAAAACCCCAAGAGTAAATTGCCTGTTCTTCAAGAAATTGGCTTCGTCCTAAAGCACAACAATCTATTACAGCTAACCTCACTAAACGAGGACCATTTGAAGCACAATTGAGGTTAAAATGTCTAGAATAATTGACGACAATGTATTGAACGATGTACAAAACGTAATTTTACGCTCATAAGCATCACCTAACTGCTGCGGGGTAGATACTCCTCATGGGAACATTGTCCATGCCTCGTAGTTCTTGAGAATAATCCTCAATTTCTTGATAAAAGTAATCATAAGTCATATTTACTTGTTTGTTTTTTGGACGATAAGAACGCATTTTTATTTAATCAAACTTTGGTGGCAATTTTACAAAAATCACACATCACCCGAAAGCCGATGGCAAACATGCGTAACACGCATTTTTTATCGTTTTAACTTCTATTTTACTTCTTTTTTTGTTGTTTTTTAATAATGATCTCCGATCCAACATTTAACCCAGAGAAAAAGAAAGAAAGTAACCCAAACACCACAAACAAAGCACCGAGCACCAACCTATTTTTTAACCATTTGATGTCGGACGTACCAGAATTGTGACTATTTTCAACTCTTCACGACGGCAAACGGGGCAAAAATGATATAAAATTGCTTATCTTGTCGTTCTGGTTCAAACGTTGCAAAAACGAGTTCTAGTAGCGCACCGAAACAGTGAATAAATAGGTTGGCCATAATCGAAAACAGCGAAACAAACCACAATGAAAACGGAAAACTCGAATACAGCTGCTACTGCTGTGCTAGGAAACTTTGTACGTGGCCACTATGGCCGACTACCGATCTATCCACTAGCCGCTGATACAAGTTGTAGCTGCACAGGTGCTCGCTCGTTGTGGTGTTTGTCGGCGAAGAACTGATCAACGTTCTCCAACGTAAACTGAAACGGTGCCTGCACATGTCCACCCTTATCCTTCTCATTATCCGCGACAAGCGATTCCTTCCGGCTGCGTTGGTACTTTGGTCCGAGGGCAGCGATCGCTTCTTGCAGCCCAAGCTCAGCAGCCGCAAGGAAATACTTCTTCGCCATCGAACGACTCGGACGTAGGCCAGCGTACCCGCGAGCATGAAAAACTCCAACGTTGAAAATTGCCTGCGGGTGTCCCTGGTCAGCCGCTTGTTGGTAGCATTCCAAGGCCTGCAAACGTTACACAGAGAAAAAAAGTATATTTTGTGTTCGACCAATGTCCAATGTTAAACAATACCTACCATACCCATGTCTTTCGGCATGCCGTATCCTTGTTCAAAGCAAATGCCGAGATTAAACGCAGCACCCGCGTGATGATGGCTGGCGCCCAGCTTCAGATGTGAAACGGCAGAAGCATATTCACCCAGCTCCAGATTGCGGCACCCTAGCTGATACTCGATCTCACCCAGGACGGACAGTAGGTTGTTGAACGCTCCATCGATAGTTTCAGTCAGTCCCTCGTGCTGCGATGGTACCTCCGCTACTGGAGTGACACCGAACGGAGAAGCGAATTCATCCTTCGGCGCGGCATTGACAGTCGGTTTCGTTTCGTTGTTAACGTGAAAAACGAAGTGCTGCAACTCGCCACGGTTCTTATCGGTGTAGTCCACAAAATCTAGCCTATCGTAAGGGATGAAAGCGGCGACTGATTGTGCAAGGTTGTTAGTCCTTCCTGTCTCCTTTCCAAACGTCCAAGCTGCATCGGAAAGCGAAGGTTTGGCGTACGGAGCAACAAACGTAGCACCGGATCGCAAACCAAAGTACTGCGCTAACGCCTCACAGTGACGGGCCGAAAGTCGGCGATGTTCCGCAGCGGTAAACAGCAACTGGGAAGCAGCGCCTCGGCCAAAGGATGGATGATCAAAGCGTCGCGTGCGACGATGAAGGCAGAGCAGCTGGGTGGTATACCATCCGCAGATAATGGCACTGGTCTAAAACGAGCAGCAAATACAAAAAATGACGATTGAAGCGTAAACCAGATAAGGATAAGAATTTTATCAGCTGAATGAATTTGTTTATATTTGGTTTAGGCGCCTTGCAGACGCTTTACACCTCCCCCGGTAGGCTTGTCCCCCTATCAGGGTGAGTCAGCAGGTGTAACCCCATTCGCACTTACCCATGTTATTGCGCCCAGCCACGAGTGTTCGATCGGTGGTTGGTGGTATTCCTTCCGCTTGGTGCCTTCCCGATCCGACTGGTTCGAACCGGTTCCGTACTCCTGTTGCGTTCGTTCACCAAGCTTATTCGGGCGGGCAACATGTAGCAGACAGTAACGTTTACCATTCGCTTCATGCTGCACACGGCCGCGGGTTCCATCGTCCGGTGGAGTTTCCCCGCAGAACCGTTCGCCACAGTTCCAGGTGCGCGGTACCTCTAGTACATGGGCTGTCTTGTCGTACACATCGCGTATACGACGGGAAACATATTTCCACATCGTTTGATGCGCTCACTGCTGCATCGACGGTAGGTGATAGTTACAGCACTTCGGAACTTGTAGACTTTCGTGTAGAAACTGGCACGGAAAATGAGTGAAAAACGTTGTTGAAAAAGAGCTCGGTCCAACAGCTAGCGGAGAAAAACAAACGCGGAATATGTCTGTTGTTTTTTTTTTCCTTTTTGCATTCGGCCATGTGTTTGACATTTTAGCTGCGTTAACAACACTCGGGTTCACGACTGCAGAACACGTTTATAAATACAAATCTTTAGCCTCCCAACAAAAATAAGAAACCTTTTTTTTAGTATTGTAGAGAGAAACAGTACAATAAACATAAATCTTTTAGAGAAAAAGTTTATTGTGTTCTGCAGTTTTTAGAGGTTCGCAATGAAAAGTGGCTGCGTACTTTTTCTCATTCCCTTGACAGTATGCATCCTCGCTTGACAGATAGCACGCTGCTGTCAAACATAAATAAAGCGTTCAATTTGGCTTGTGGAAAAGTTTCGCAGTATTGACAAAACAAACATAATTTAGCTTTATTTTGCGTGTAATAAAACTCCCGATGGCTCGCGAAACAGAATCGGATGGATCAGGTGAGTAATAGTTTGTGTTTTGGCAAGTTTCTACTTTGCATTACATTGAAATTTATGCAAAATATCATCCTACGCATCAAGGTTCGGAGTCGGGTTCTAGTCGTAGTAACAGCCGCAGTAGAAGTCGCAGCGGTACGCCTCAAGTAGCACCAACGCCCGGATTTTCCCTGGAACATCATGATTCCCGGTATGTTCCCTATTACCGTAGTATATCTAGCTGATGGTACAAACGGTAACCATGACGCACTTTGTTTCCAGCTCCAACTCACCCAATCAACGCTCCCGGTCCGGTACACCGAGGCAGAACCGAAGTCGTTCGAATTCCGCGGGCTCCCAGCGTTCCCGTTCGGGTTCTGGCAGTAGATCCCCCACTCCTGGAAGTGCACAGAAACGACAGAGTAGATCACGCAGCGGTTCCGGTTCACCGGCCGGATCCCACAGGTCTGGTTCCGGTTCAAGACATTCACGCTCTCGGTCACGTTCCCGCTCTCAAGGATCCGGTAGTGGAAGATCTCGCAGCGGCACACCACAAAACCGTTCGGGCAGTGGAACGCCCGTAAACAGATCACGCAGCGGATCGGCCGCATCTGGATCACCGGGCTCGGAACGGAAATCTCGTTCTCGCTCGCGCTCGGTTCGTTCCGGATCGGCACGCAGTCGTTCCGGGTCGGTACAATCCCCTGTGAATGAAAAACGTAAGCGAGCTGTACTGAGCGATTCCGATTCGGACGATGGTGCCAAGAAGGAGGCGAAAAAGAAAAACAAACTTATCGACACGGACTCGGAGGAGGAAGCCGGTTCGGGGAAGGATGGTGCAGCGAAGGGAAAGGATGTTACGGCCGATGCGCTGTTCGGTGATGCGGATGATATCAGCTCGGATGAGGCTGCCGGCAACGAATCAGGCCGAGAGCGGGACGAGCTGGATGATCTAGAGGATGAACAGCGCAAGCAGGATCAGGCCAGGGATCGATCGAGGGAAAGATCCCGCAGCCGAAGCCGTAGTCGCAGTAGAAGCCGTGACAGTGATCGCCGTTCGTCCGATGAAGAAGGCAACCGTGATCGGTTAGCGCGTTGGGAAGAGCCGAAAGAGCCGGAACCGGAACCGGAGCCAATCCCGGAGACGCGCATCGATGTGGAGATTCCTCGAATTGTGACGGATCTCGGTCGGGACATTCATTTCGTAAAGCTACCCAATTTCTTGTCCGTCGAGACACGCCCGTTCGATGTGGACACGTACGAAGATGAAATCGACGAAGAGGAAACGCTCGACGAGGAAGGTCGCCAGCGGTTGAAGCTGAAGGTGGAAAACACTATTCGCTGGAGAAACAACATTGACCGTTCGGGTACGGCACAGCGCGAAACAAACGCTCGATTTGTGAAGTGGTCTGATGGCAGCATGAGTTTACATCTGGGATCGGAAATTTTCGATGTGTACAAGCAACCCCTGCAGGGTGACCATAACCATCTGTTCATCCGACAGGGTACGGGTTTGCAAGGGCAGTCCGTATTCCGCACGAAGCTTACGTTCCGACCGCATTCGACCGAATCGTTTACCCATCAGAAGATGCTTATCTCGTTGGCCGACCGTTCGCAGAAAACGTCCGGCATCAAGATCCTTACACAGGTCGGCTTTGACCCGGACGCGGATCGTAAGCAGAACCTTAAGAAGGAGGAAGAGAAGCTCCGGATGGCAATGCGTGCCAAACAGACGTCTTCGAAACCGAAGCGTGGCCGGGACTCGGGTGCAAATGCGGGCAACGCGTATCACCACGACGAGGGCTCGGATGATGAGGGTGGCATTTCGATCGCGGCCATTAAAAACAAATTCAAAGGAGACAAAGGGAAGGGGGCCGGTTCGAAAGGAAATGCTGGCATCTATTCGTCGGACGAGGAAGGTTCGGATGTGGAAACGGGCCGGCGTAAGAAAAATATTGACAAGAAGAAGGCGCTTAAATCGTTGGCCGATTCGGACGATAGTGATGCCGGGTCGGGATCGGAGGAAGGTTCACGCGGAACCCGGTCACGATCTAATTCGGGCTCCGGTTCGGGGTCGGGTGGTGAAGGGTCCGGTAGTGAGAAGAGCGCTGAAGGGGGCAACCGTTCCGAAGGGGATAGTGATGAATAGAGATAGTCCGTAGGCGATGACCAGGAGAGCAACTTGCTTGGGTAGTTTTACGGAATCGAAAATTATAATAAAACAGTTCATAATTTAAACATACTTATTCTGTGTTTCAGATGACATTCCGAACATTCCGAAGAAAATTCTCACCTACAGAAGAACGGACAAGAACGAGCCATTCCGCACGAACCGTTGTCATTAGTTTCCCGGACGTTGTACTAACGATGGTTTATCGCCATAGTAATCTGTTGATGCACGATAAACACACTCTACGCACGCGGTCGCCTTGAGCAGCTGGACTACGGCAGCACAGCGACAGTTGTTACTTGCCATCGCATGGAGAAAGAAGACACTACCGTGACGCTTCTTAGCGTAGAACTGCCCTAACAATGAGTCTGTGTTTTTAGCGTGTTTTAAGTAGCGTAGCGTGCATTATGTTAAGTGTTGTGTAAAGTTGATCAAACGATCGCAAAATTTAGCCAATTGTTGTTAAAAAAACGAGAAGAAATGTTGTTCTCATCGATACCTTCACTGCCGGCGTTGTTCGATAATGTGGCCTCCGATCGGGTGCTGTTCCGGCGTACGAGAATGTAAGTAAAATTCCAATTTTTAAGTTAAATAAGTAGCACAATACGACTGGTAATGGTGAAGTACTTTAAGCGGGATGAAGATTCGTTAACGTAACTGCCTAAACTAACCTACCTCGATGTCAATGTCAAATGTCGGAATTGGGACAGGTTAATGGACTACCGGAAGTGGGTCAAGTATATCAACAGACAACAATCGTAACGATGAGCATTTCGATAGGAAAAACTTTCGAACGCTACGCTGATGATGATGATTGATTAGCATTCGTTAATGGCGGGTTCTGAATCCGGGTGGGTGTACTCATACAAAGTCTTCTGCGTCATACTCATATTGACCATGTAGCTTTTACTTTGTAGGACTTATAGAGATTGGGACTATTGCTTCCTTCTTTCAATGTCCAATTTATTTATTGCTTCCATAGTTTAAAATTAAAAGCCAAAATGAAATTGTTTATGGCGCTAGTGATAGTCTGACTCCGCTCTTACAATCTGACCAGTAAATATTTAAAACGACGTCGTCTAACACACATACACTGCCATGCCCACCGATGGACGACGCGACGGTCAGTTTTCTGTGTAGTAGTAGCAAACGAAAGGACGAATGCACATAATGCAACGCTCGCAATGTGCATCGGCTAGACCAGACCATCCTTTCAAATGTACCAACCATGTCCGTCAGTCAGTCGGCTGCCGGTACTTCGGTAATCTGCGCATGTCCTTGCATCGAGCAAAGTGTCAATGTGCTCCAACGTGAAGTCTGCAAGAGATTTCGGACACACAGTGTATCATATCTTCCGATTTCCGCAACTCTTCCGACGCGTCACAAGCTTGCGGGCGTTCTATTTTAAGACGTAGAACAATATCCTTCGCCATCTGCTGTACCGTGTTGTGCGATTGAACTATTGTTTATCTGCAGCATCCCGATTCTGATGCCTGACGTCTTCACATTGGTCGAATAGTTCCTGTTGCGTTTGTTTGCTAAATTAACGCGAATGTTTGCTTAAAGTGCTTAACACCCTTGGTTGATTGTATTAGCTGTGGCCATAAAAATGGCAGTGGGTGTTATCATTGTCAAGGTTTCATGGTGACCAGCTTGCTTGTTCTTAGTTTGTTCTGTGCGTGTGGTCTTGAGATCGGTCGTCTAAGCGCGTTAATTGAGCGAAATGTAGTGTGGGGAGCTGCTGGATGCTGATGTCATTCAATGCTAGAGAAAGATTCAGAGCGTGTACTTTAAGTAAGGGCATATAGATATGCTTTCGGCGTTCGATGTACATTGTACAAGATAATGTAGACTTATAAGTGCACCTTAAAACGTACGGGATAAAAAGGCTGATACAGAGTAGTTGAATGTGTGTGTCTTAAGTGAAGCAGAAAGAAGCGGAATGTTCCCCACCTTTCGGTCATTTTTGTAGGCAATATTGTGCACAAAATCGATTTTTCTATCCACACTGTCGGACAGCTAGATGCTGCTCTCCCTGTGGTGCTAACCAACAGTGTGCCAAACATCCTGCTCGAACTGTCTTATGTGCTATCCTTTTGGAGCATTTAGTTTAGCGAGTTCTGTTCCGGCGCCTGAGTGTTGTGTGTGGGGTGTAAAGATGAGACGAGACGAGACGTACCGGCGCATCACGCGTGAAAAGGTGGTAATCAGAGGCAACACCACCATCCGGACGCTGGATTCAACAGTTTCCTTTCTGCCAATCGTAGAATCGTAAGTATGGACGGCGCAGTTGAAGCGAGCACCGATTTCTCTGGGGATTATTGTAAGGGAACGAATAATTTATTGACTCAGAATACTAGTTAAGGATGAAGTTGGAGGCGTAAGAACGTAGATGCACGATGAAATTAAAAATATCCTTTTCTGGAATAACACCTGTTTCCATTTAATATTGTGTAACCGTATTTCAACATATTCAATTCCTACAGTACAGTAAGCGAAACCTTATCTTTAATGCACAAAGTAAGAAGAATTGGTTTGGGTTTCTGCCTTCCTACGGATAGATTGTAAAAATGGGGCAAGAAGTTACATTTCGAAAGTCTTTCTTCTGATTTCATTATTTATTTAAGTTCGTTACTTTTCCCTCCAAAAAAAGGGGGAAGTATGTATATGTTGTACTGATGTATTAGGATATTTTCCTGGGCTTCAAGTAGTAGAGGTTCTATTTATTTTATTTCCGGTTGCTTATTTCGAGTAATTTATTAATATACTTACATACTAAATCTTCACTTACTTCTGAAGGAATCTAATGTTAAAATAAGATTTAAGCAGGAGATTGTATCGATTGCTTCGTGGGTTTGTCTTTGAATTTGACTCTCCTTTTGAAAGTGTTAAAGAATTTTTAAAGCATAATGGTTCGGAGTTCCCGTAGGCAGGACTGTTTAACCAGCTATCGGTTAACCGAAGTCATGGAAAGCCACAGAAGAAAAAGAATGATTTGGTGTTCTGGCTGTTCTGTTAAATTAAAGCGAACTATTTAATATATAAGAATATCCAGACGTATCTTTATTATCCTCGCTTTAGCAAGAATATTATTGATTAAATATTTCAATAAAAATCCCAGCAAATTATTACTGCGCTGACCCGCTTCATGAAACGAACCAATCCGTCATGGTTTGTGGGACACCGAACATGCATGTACTACACTGAACAATGAACCAATTCCCACTGTAAGCATTAACCGTATTAACTCATCAAAACCCATAAATCCAACGCCATCCAAAGCGAATCATCACGTTCGCTCCACATTCGCTAAGTTAGCCTGCTCCCATTTTTGACCCATTCCGACGGCCAAGGGTCTGCTAAAAGTAGCCCTCGAGCCTTTTGCTAAGAGCAATCGATCGAGTGTACGCTCCTTACGGCTGGACCTGACGCTAAGACCAATTCCCACCGAACGCAACTGCGGTCCGCAAAGAATCGTCCGTTCCCTGGAGAATTTTTGATACCTCCAACCATTTCCCACCTGGACGTCTTAGGTCTTAGGTCTTAGGATGGTGTTTTTTCTAACGTCACACACGCAATGTGCGCGAGGTTTTGCTTTGTTGGTGTGTTTTTGTGGTTGTTCGAACGGGCAGTAAATAGAACTGGTAGAAGACGATTGTCACGTCTTCGACACACCGAGAAGTAAGCGGTGTACCTACACAATGGAATTCATTAGGCCTTTGGATGGACTTTAAGTAAGGGCATATAGATATGCTTTCGGCGTTCGATGTACATTGTACAAGATAATGTAGACTTATAAGTGCACCTTAAAACGTACGGGATAAAAAGGCTGATACAGAGTAGTTGAATGTGTGTGTCTTAAGTGAAGCAGAAAGAAGCGGAATGTTCCCCACCTTTCGGTCATTTTTGTAGGCAATATTGTGCACAAAATCGATTTTTCTATCCACACTGTCGGACAGCTAGATGCTGCTCTCCCTGTGGTGCTAACCAACAGTGTGCCAAACATCCTGCTCGAACTGTCTTATGTGCTATCCTTTTGGGGCATTTAGTTTAGCGAGTTCTGTTCCGGTGCCTGAGTGTTGTGTGTGGAGTGTAAAGATGCGACGAGACGAGACGTACCGGCGCATCACGCGTGAAAAGGTGGTAATCAGAGGCAACACCACCATCCGGACGCTGGATTCAACAGTTTCCTTTCTGCCAATCGTAGAATCGTAAGTATGGACGGCGCAGTTGAAGCGAGCACCGATTTCTCTGGGGATTATTGTAAGGGAACGAATAATTTATTGACTCAGAATACTAGTTAAGGATGAAGTTGGAGGCGTAAGAACGTAGATGCACGATGAAATTAAAAATATCCTTTTCTGGAATAACACCTGTTTCCATTTAATATTGTGTAACCGTATTTCAACATATTCAATTCCTACAGTACAGTAAGCGAAACCTTATCTTTAATGCACAAAGTAAGAAGAATTGGTTTGGGTTCCTGCCTTCCTACGGATAGATTGTAAAAATGGGGCAAGAAGTTAGATTTCGTAAGTCTTTCTTCTGATTTCATTATTTATTTAAGTTCGTTACTTTTCCCTCCAAAAAAAGGGGGAAGTATGTATATGTTGTACTGATGTATTAGGATATTTTCCTGGGCTTCAAGTAGTAGAGGTACAATTTAGTTTATTTCAGGTTGATTATTTTTGGGTAATTTGTTAATATACTTACATACTAAATCTTCACTAATTTGTGAAGGATTCTAATGTTCAAATAAGATTTAAGCAGGGGATTGTATCGATTATTTCGTGGGTTTGTCTTTGAATTTGACTCTCCTTTTGAAAGTGTTAAAGAATTTTTAAAGCATAATGGTTCGGAGTTCCCGTAGGCAGGACTGTTTAACCAGCTATCGGTTAACCGAAGTCATGGAAAGCCACAGAAGAAAAAGAATGATTTGGTGTTCTGGCTGTTCTGTTAAATTAAAGCGAACTATTTAATATATAAGAATATCCAGACGTATCTTTATTATCCTCGCTTTAGCAAGAATATTATTGATTAAATATTTCAATAAAAATCCCAGCAAATTATTACTGCGCTGACCCGCTTCATGAAACGAACCAATCCGTCATGGTTTGTGGGACACCGAACATGCATGTACTACACTGAACAATGAACCAATTCCCACTGTAAGCATTAACCGTATTAACTCATCAAAACCCATAAATCCAACGCCATCCAAAGCGAATCATCACGTTCGCTCCACATTCGCTAAGTTAGCCTGCTCCCATTTTTGACCCATTCCGACGGCCAAGGGTCTGCTAAAAGTAGCCCTCGAGCCTTTTGCTAAGAGCAATCGATCGAGTGTACGCTCCTTACGGCTGGACCTGACGCTAAGACCAATTCCCACCGAACGCAACTGCGGTCCGCAAAGAATCGTCCGTTCCCTGGAGAATTTTTGATACCTCCAACTATTTCCCACCTGGCCGGGGGAGGTCTTAGGATGGTGTTTTTTCTAACGCCACACACGCAATGTGCGCGAGGTTTTGCTTTGTTGGTGTGTTTTTGTGGTTGTTCGAACGGGCA
Source organism: Anopheles maculatus (assembly GCA_002091835.1). Lineage (NCBI taxonomy): Eukaryota > Metazoa > Arthropoda > Insecta > Diptera > Culicidae > Anopheles > Anopheles maculatus. The sequence goes on along the minus strand of KZ061928.1, from coordinate 251,963 downwards.
GTAAATAGAACTGGTAGAAGACGATTGTCACGTCTTCGACACACCGAGAAGTAAGCGGTGTACCTACACAATGGAATTCATTAGGCCTTTGGATGGGTGTTTGTGTTCTAAAAAGGGAGCACCAAACTGTCGGTTCTTGCTGGTCGGAAAAACCAAATCCTTGCTTGGACTTTAACTAAACAGTTAGCACAGAAATCTTGGTCCAAGAACACGCGACCAAAGAAAAAAACGGAGGGTACAGGTAGCACCAACAGAACGCTACTCCTATATTCTCAGGGGTCCCGTTTTTACATTTTCGACTGGGCGACTAGTTTCGACCCCCTTCATCGGACGAAGTAAATAATACCGTCCAGCCCGCTTGCGTGTCACCCGTCCTGTCACACTTCGTCCTGGTATTCATGGGGGAGTCAACGGAAACTACCGACCACCGACCGCCATGCACGTCATTCTTCCTTTCGTCCCGACCCTACCGGACATAGATCAAGGGTGGTCAGTCGGTTGCGGTCAAGCTGGGTCTAGCTGTTAGCCGAGGCACAGCAATCGTTAGTTGGCGTTAGGACGTGGTCGGGTTCGGTCGCAATGTTTCCGGCTCGTGACAGTGTGCTCGGTGGTGTGTGTCCTGCGTTCAGTGGCCTTTGGGTGATTGGTTCTGAGTGAGACATAGAAAAAAAGAAACCGGTACAGTGTGTGTGTTTGTGTGCTTTTAATAGTTCGTAACGCCATCGGTTGTGGATTCTGTGGGATTCGGGGATAATTGGAAGTTTTGTGTGTGTGTGCAATTGAAGATTAGCGCTTCAATCGCTAGCGGTTCCCACGGCGCTTGTTCACCTGGATGCTGGTACAGTACGGTGGTGGACGGAACGGTGGCAACAGTGCGATGAACGAGTACCATCACGGTTACCATCCGTCGCACGGTTACGCACCGCAACCGTACGAACCGCCGACCCACGGCCACGTCGGCACCGGTAATAATCTGCTCGAGGCGGCCCTTGGCGGCCGTCCGGGTCCGGCCGTCACACCAGGTAGCACAAACCATCACAACCCTTCTAATGCAAGCACGTACAAAATGTCTCGTAACGTTTCCAACTCCCATCCGGCCCTGGAACGGTCCGACGTACACGTGGAATACGAAGTTGCCGTCCCGATACACAGCATCGAGTCGATCCGCCACACACCGTACCATTCGCTATGGAATCTGCACGAGTGGTAAGCATTTCTTTAGAAGATCATCTTAACCAGAAACTAGCAGAATTCTAGCACCGTTTACATATTTCTTGGAACAGCTATTAAGGTGTCTCCGCAATCTTAAAAATGGACTCATTTTGACATTATTTTCGACTTTCACCTTCAGTCCACTGTTCGTACATCGATCAAAATCGATAAAAATGTAATTGACCGCCGTTGGCAACAAACGCTTTGCAGCTCGAAATGGTCGCTTCGTTGCTTCAATGCTGTGCGAGAATTTGTATATAAACCGTCAACACTTTGCCACTTTACGCTAATTCAGCTAATCGTTTCCAGTCTGCTGTGGGGTCTCTGCTGTGGTCAAACATTGAGAGAGAGAGCAAGAGAGAGACTGACCAGCAGTATACAAAGGACTAAAAATGCCTATAATGCTAGGGATACGCGTGTATTGGTTGCAGGGAAAGGACCTCAAGAGAATGTGTTTGTGTGTGTGTGCGTGTCCACGAGGGTTCGTGGAAGTAAATAAACTCTACTGGCCACGCGAGTGGAGTCACTGTCCGCTTGGTTGGTGTGGGCAAGTCAGGCAAGGGTTTGATGAACCCGCCGTACCACTGTAGCTGACCGCCGCTGGAAAATCCCCTTTGCTTGAGGTTGGACTTTTGAACCTTTGCTGTAGCTCTCTACGGCGTTAGTTTAATCGCGATGGAAATGAAAAAAAGGGGGGCCTAAAATGTTGCTTTTGCGTCAGCGAATAGTGAAGGTGATTGTAGGGTCTAAGAATGGTAAATATCCTTGACTGTTGGCTCGTTTCGTGATCAGGAAAATTTTGCTTTATTTAACACGACTTTGTTACCTTTAAAAATACGGGAATAGAGATTCATAGTAGAATATGTATTACAATGGCTACCAATGGAGGTTTAAATTCCCTGAAACACTTTTGTCATGTTTGAAAGCAATTATTCTTCGAACTAAAGGGCCCGGTTGGCCTAATTTTTTTTCCCTCCCGACCAATTTGCAACACACATCAAACCCGATCAGGGACTTTGGATTGTGACTGAAAAACTTAATTTCTCACTGAAGTTTACAACTTACCATGCTACGGTTTGTGGGTAACGTAATTCTTTTCCGTTTTTGTCGGAAAGTTACTGCTGACTACCTTGTTAGTGCAGTAAATTTCGCGCAAACGGGCCGGCCACAAAGAATTGGTTTAGCGATACCGAAGCGTAGTGAAGAAATTTGTCTTCCTGCACCGGTACAGTGATTTCCGGCCAGGAAGTCATTGTCCCAGTTGGGCCGCCGTTGGTTCCGTTGTGGTTCACATGTGTGCCTGTGTGTGTTTGTACTGCGAACCACGGCGAGAATTACATAAAACGACTACCAACGTAGACGCTCACCAGCAGCATTACCTGTGCTTTGTAATGACGTTCTTTTAGGACCCAGCTAGAGGAGCTAGAGCACGTGGCAGACCGGCCGTTCGTCCGGTAAATAATTGATCAATGAAAGGAAAACATTGGTACGGCAGGGTAGAGTGAAAAATTAAACTTCCCACCCACAAAACACACACGCACACACACCTATCCCGTGGAAAAAGTTCGTTCAACTCGACGTTCAATTGGAAAAGAGAACGATTCTTGTTGATCTATCCGGTCGTGCAACAGAGTGCAACAGAGAAATTTGCACCGGGAGTAGTACAGCACGTGACGGACCTCGAAGGACCAGCTCGTATCTTCTGCAGGAAAATAGAAATCTGAACCATAATTGATATAAATCACTCTCTTGCAGTGACCGGAAATTGTTGTTTCGTCGCTGTGTACGGGTGACCGCGTCTGTCGTTCATTGAACTGTGATCGTGTGTGATATGGGGTTTAGGGTGCTATCGTCTATCGCTATCTATTTCTTCCAGCTTATCCAGGGGATGTTAAATCAATCACCAACAGATACAACATTGTACGTTTATACACTATTCCCTCTATCCTTTCGAATCGGTTTTTGTTGACCATCGTGTCAACTGTTTCGTGTCCTTATGTGTCCTAACTTTTATGATGACGGCTTCGTCTACTGGGAACTGAAATGTGAGCCAACTTCCATACTAACGAAGGTCACCAATTATATTCATTTTCTTGCGACTCCTGGGACTTCTACGAAGACTATTATCATGCCATTGGAATGGAAAAAAAGCTTGAGTTAGACACCACAACCACCTTGTTAGTTAGTTTGTCCGTTTTTTTTTGTTTGACAAAAGTAAAACTAAATCGACCGTGAAAATGATCGCCTGAGTAGTATCATTCATTTTTATGGTGAGCAACACCGGAAATCCGGGCCACATACTGAAGGACGTGAATTGCGTAAAATGAGTTGCCAAGGGGAAAAAGCTTGAAGAATCGGTGGATAGTCAAAAAGCAAATATGGAAATCAGGTTAGAGGAAGTCACTGGGGTTGGATTAATAAGTTTGACGTGTTGTACCGCAGTGTTAAAAATATGTTTTTAAAATGCCGCCCTTATCAGCACACTATCGGCCATCAAAAACATCCTTGAGACGATTCGTGGCTGGTAGGGCCAAAGACTCAGAGATTTCGTTCTTTAAATATGCGTGCGTGTCGAAGGTTACTTTATCAGCGTCCATGTAGAGTTCGAACTTCCCATACCTTGACACCGTTTTTTTTCGGTTATTGTTGGGTTGTTGAAAACAGAACGTTAATTATATTTCCACCTATCATCTGCCACTGGCCGGGGCAGTATTCTTAACCGAGCCTCAACTTCTAATAACCAGTTGCACGCAAACGACACCGTGACTGATGTGTTCCGTGGTGCGAGTACCTTGACGAGCGTTACGCTTGGAAGTAACCGGAGCAAGGAACCTAAATCCGAAGGTCACAATCGCCGAAGGATATCGTTGTACCTGGGGTAACGCTGTTTAATAAAATAATCACACAGAGTCTGGTCGTAACGAAAGATTTTAGGATAATCTTTATGTTTGAAATATGTTTGGAACACTGAACCAAGGTAGGTAGCAGTACCGTACAATCAAAATTTAGCGTGTACAGTCATCAATGTCCCGTCATATGTACCAGCAATCAGCACCCACTACCGACCAGCAGCAAATGCATAAAGGAAAGTAGTGACCCTACTTTCGATCTTTATCGGCTAGCTGGATGGCGGAAACTTGACGCGTACTCCCGCCAACCGGGCAAGGTCTTTGAACTGCGGATATCATTTGTCAGCACGGAGGAGTCCAGGAGGCTACCGTCAATTGCTGAGTGCTTTGTCAAATGTCTAACCTCCGGTCAGGTTGCAAGTACATTAAGTGTTAGTAGGTCATGCGACGATCGTACAATGTTTTGTTTAATAAATGGCAAAGCAAAGCATGAAGTTGAATATTTACATACATGCATGGGCGGCGGGGTTGTTTTTTTGTTGTTCCCACCCATGGCTATAAAAATTAGGTTAAGAACAACGGATGCGATGTGGAAGGATGTGTACTGGATGTATACGATATGTTTAAGGAAATGCAGATCATTATCCTTGTATGAAGGTTTGGCCTTGTGACGATTTGTTTGTTGTGTGGGAATAAATTAAATAGTTTTATGGATATTGTATTGATGCATGCAATATAGCATAGGTACATGAAGAAGTTACGCTTATTTCGTTATGCATATGTTATGAAGTACGATCATATGGAGTGGGAAAAAAATATTTGGTATTTTGATTGAATCAAAATTATAAGACACATGTATTACATTATTGATTAATTAAAATTAATGTGTATCGTACTTTCTACAACCACTAATCTATAAATACAGTGGAGACATATTTGAATGACGACCAAAAATTCCGGAGATGGTTGTAACATCGATCACACCATTTGTACGTGGATAACACAATATATAATGGATAACACAATGTAATAATATGAATAACACAGTAATCATACAAACCCACAACTCTGTGTATGGAATAAGCAATAGCACAACATTTATAGCTAAGTAGTAAAGGCCACTAACACACATGAGACCAAGACTAAACTTGTGTTACAAAGTACTCTCTCGTAACCTGAAGACACGCGGTTAATTTTGTTTGAATTAGCTATCCATAAATGACACATAAAATAAGTCAAATACTGATTTTAAAGTATTTTACAAATCTGTAAATTGTTAATCAAAATATAGCAACACGGCCAGGCCGTTCTATATGAATAAAAAACAATCCGTATTGTTTAAAGCTAACAAAAAAGGAGCAAAAGAGATATAGTTTGGATCAGAAAAATTCATTCAGAAAGGTTAAAATCAAAAGAATTATTTATTTGATTTATTTTTCTTCTTTCCAGACTATACAAGAAATCAGATCTTGGTCTATTATTTCTAGTTCCATTGACTTAAGTCCCGTACGCAGGACTGACTATCCTGCTACGGGTAAAACCAAGTCATAGAAAGCTAGAAATAGTAGGCCAAGACCGACTAAGGTTGTAGAGCCAGAGAAGAAGAAGATTGACTTAAGTATCCCGTAGCGTATAGTTAATACAATGCGTACGAGGAGACGGTTTTGAAACTTACGATCAGTAAGCTTCGCGGTCTTGTCCTGCCACAACAATCCCCGATATCGCTTCTGATACTTCATCGCCATCACTACATCTCAGTTTGGGCCTACCATGTTGTCACAGTCCCTGTAAACGGCAAGAAAATATTTTATGAGTTGGGTTATCCGGTGCCATTCTTAAGTCATGAGAATCCCATGGTAGCCTCTTCTTCTTCTTCTTCTTCTTCTTCTTTCCTGGCCTGCTCCTACGGAGCACGTATAGTAGACAGGGCCTGGCGTCCAATTAGTTTCCAGGAAACTCGGTCCATGGCTGCACTCCTCCACCCCCGGCTGCATCCGATATCCATTAGGTCTGACACACCGCCTAAGATACTCCGTAGCACCCGCCGTTCGAAAATGGCGAGTGCATTGGCGTCCTCCGCCAGCATAGTCCAGGACTCGTGTCCGTAGAGGACTACCGGCCGTATCAGTGTGCGATATGTGGCGCATTTCGTGCATTGTTGGAGTCTTCTGGATTTCAGGAGTTTGTGGAACCCATAGTAGGCACGATTCCCCTAAACCATGCGCCTTCGGATTTCGCTGCTTACGTTGTTGTCCGAAGTTACGATCGTGCCAAGGTAGCAGAACTCCTGTACTACCTCGAGATCGTCGCCGTCAACTAATACTCTGCTCCCAAGTCGTGCTCTATCACGGTCAGGGCCTCCGGCAAGCAGGTATTTTGTCTTCGTCGCATTGATCCTTAATCCAATCCTATCGGCCTCGCGTTTTAATCGGGTGTACGCTTCGCACACCGCCGCAGGTGTTCGCCCGATGATATCGATGTCATCCGCGAAGCCAAGGAATTGGAGAGACCGGGTGAAAATCGTGCCCCGGATGTCGAAGTCCGCGATTCGCATGACACCTTCTAGAGCGATGTTGAACAGCAAACAGGAGAGTCCGTCCCCTTGCCACAGGCCCCTGTGAGATTCGAACAATTCCGACAGTTTGTTCGACACTCTCACCTTGTCCTGGTTAGTCTAATTCGCTGTATGATGATGACGACACTGTACAACACTTAGAGCTCGTCATTCTTGTGGCCCTTCTATTGTTCTTTAATGTATAAAGGGAAAAAAACCGCCTGAGGTTTCATGAGTTTCATGAGAACAGAGACCATGTCTCAAAGGCGTATGTGAATACTGGCCATACAATGTAATGGCCAGTATAATCCTTCGTGAAAGGTGAAGTGGTTTAAGGATCTGGATGCCAGGATCTGAATTGGCTTAGACGATCCCCAGTCGAGTCTCGGATAGCCCTCTCTAGCGCATGATTAAAAATAAAGACAGGCAAGGCCATTTTTCTGGCGATTTTCAGTGGCGGATCAAGCTCCTACGGGGCCCTAGGTGGTAATGAAGGTGGGGCCCCAACAGTTCATCCTGTGGTATTGCTCTCTGAAGGGGGGGGGGGGTTATTGTGACACCGTTTGTTTTTTGCACAGGGGCCCCTTACCAACTGCTTCTTCCAAATAACATGAGGGGGGAGGGTGGTATGGGTTTCGTATTTCGGGCCCCCCCAAACGGCGAGGCCCTAGGCGGCCGCCTACTCCGCCCACCGTTTGATCCGCCACTGTCGACGAAATGATAGCATACGCTAAGCAGCAAAAGGCTGTTCGGCAGGCCGTACGAGATGGGACAACTACTGGATCAAACCATGAATGAACTGATGCCATTTGATTTGCTATCAGTAGAATCTAATGGTGTCCTTCATAATCAATCGCACGATTTAAGTCGGATTGATATCCCAAGAGATTACCATCAATTTGCCAACATGCTGAACGTACCAACGAAACGTTCTCGGCGCTATCCGGGTATAGAAACCCTGGTCCTCCTCAAACTAGTTCCGGTGTTATTTTCTACATCCAAACGAAGAAACAGCGTTGTGTCACCAGCGTTGATTTTCATTGGAGAAATCTTTCACGATGTCAGGTTCGAGATAGGCGCCATATATCTCGGGGATTGCTGCTGGTAACAACCGTTCTGGAGTGTGGTGAACATTGCAAATGTATTCTTCCATCAGCCGTTGCCTTTTTATCCGGCGTGCTAGAACATACTTGTCCAGAAGGAACCTTAACTCAGACCACGGCTATTAAGAAACCGTTTGCACTTACTTCATCTTTGTTGCTTCAAACCGGATTGAACGATATTGTTGATAGTAGCATCAAGTTTCAGCTAACGGCACAAGACTTTCTTTCGCCGGAACTGACTACTTCGTTCAAGATGCGTGCTATTGCCTGTACGGTTTCCTTTGTTGGAGTGTTATACACACAGCTGGAACATCTTGAAGCGGTGCCAGTCTATGCCAAACATTTTCTACATTTGCTGCAAATCATCATCAATCAATTCTGGAAGAATTGCAGAAAATCATAGAAAACATAACAGAGCTTTCAAAGCGCTCTCTACCGTACCTAGTAAAAGAGGAAAGGAAGCCACAATTATATCGCCTGCTCAAACCGAAGATAAATCCGGTGTACACTGATGTTCAACAAGGCTTAAAGATCAACCAACCGTTACGTATTAACCGTCGTAACCTTCAACAAAAAGCGAAGAAAGCAAATAACATCGCGAAACGTGAAATTCGTCTCCACAATAAGATCCTTGCACAGTTACGACATAAAGTGCGTACGGAGAGTGTTCGGAAGCGTAAGAATAAGTTACGTCAGATCTTTACCCATATTTCGACCCAACAAAGCGAACTAAAAAATTGATCAAAAGGCAAAGCAAAGGAAATAAGAAGATTAATTGAATCCAATCCTATCGGCCTCGCGTTTTAATCGGGTGTACGCTTCGCACACCGCCGCAGGTGTTCGCCCGATGATATCGATGTCATCCGCGAAGCCAAGGAATTGGAGAGACCGGGTGAAAATCGTGCCCCGGATGTCGAAGTCCGCGATTCGCATGACACCTTCTAGAGCGATGTTGAACAGCAAACAGGAGAGTCCGTCCCCTTGCCACAGGCCCCTGTGAGATTCGAACAATTCCGACAGTTTGTTCGACACTCTCACCTTGTCCTGGTTAGTCTAATTCGCTGTATGATGATGACGACACTGTACAACACTTAGAGCTCGTCATTCTTGTGGCCCTTCTATTGTTCTTTAATGTATAAAGGGAAAAAAACCGCCTGAGGTTTCATGAGTTTCATGAGAACAGAGACCATGTCTCAAAGGCGTATGTGAATACTGGCCATACAATGTAATGGCCAGTATAATCCTTCGTGAAAGGTGAAGTGGTTTAAGGATCTGGATGCCAGGATCTGAATTGGCTTAGACGATCCCCAGTCGAGTCTCGGATAGCCCTCTCTAGCGCATGATTAAAAATAAAGACAGGCAAGGCCATTTTTCTGGCGATTTTCAGTGGCGGATCAAGCTCCTACGGGGCCCTAGGTGGTAATGAAGGTGGGGCCCCAACAGTTCATCCTGTGGTATTGCTCTCTGAGGGGGGGGGGTTATTGTGACCCCGTTAATTTGTTTTTTGCACAGGGGCCCCTTGCTTAGAAACGGG
>KZ061928.1:229486-242619 GCA_002091835.1 Anopheles maculatus | reverse complement strand
CCTTACAATCATTCTTCATGGGGGGGGGGGGGGGGGGGAGGGGTTAATGGCTTTCGTATTTCGGGGCCCCCCAAACGGCGAGGCCCTACTCCACCCACCGTTTGATCGGCCACTGGCGATTCTAATAGGATGTCAGAAATTCATAAGCTATCTATTAAGGAAACCAAAACAGAATGTTGTTTACTAAACCAAAACAGAATGGTGCAAATCGAATATGTTATAGTTATATTGTAGCAAAGATGAGAGGAAGGTATTCATTTATGGACATTAATATCTATTTTCTTTATATTAAATGTTAGAATGCGATATGGAATGCTTTAAACTTTCGGATGTTATCATGTTTTATTTTTGTTCTACACAACCACCAAACGAATGCAAATTTCCATAACTATAATCCACTATGATATGGATTTTATAATAGTTTTAAGATTAAATGCCTTCAAACTCTAGATATCCTGCCATGTATTCCTCCAATACACTAGCTTTCTGTCTATATAAAACATGCAATAATATTCCTAGCGTATATAAAATGTTTGTATGTAACAAAAATTATTTTGTAAATACTTCTTAGTACGATTTCCACAAATGGAAAAGCTCTACTAACATATCTCGAATTAGTGGGGGGGGGGAGGGGTTAATGGCTTTCGTATTTCGGGGCCCCCCAAACGGCGAGGCCCTACTCCACCCACCGTAGCCCATTTTTCTGGCGATTCTAATAGGATGTCAGAAATTCATAAACAGAATGTTGTTTACTAAACCAAAACAGAATGGTGCAAATCAAATATGTAATAGTTATATTGTAGCAAAGATGAGAGGAAGGTATTCATTTATGGACATTAATATCTATTTTCTTTATATTAAATGTTAGAATGCGATATGGAATGCTTTAAACTTTCGGATGTTATCATGTTTTATTTTTGTTCTACACAACCACCAAACGAATGCAAATTTCCATAACTATAATCCACTATGATATGGATTTTATAATAGTTTTAAGATTAAATGCCTTCAAACTCTAGATATCCTGCCATGTATTCCTCCAATACACTAGCTTTCTGTCTATATAAAACATGCAATAATATTCCTAGCGTATATAAAATGTTTGTATGTAACAAAAATTATTTTGTAAATACTTCTTAGTACGATTTCCACAAATGGAAAAGCTCTACTAACATATCTCGAATTAGTACCATTTCTTAATGTTCACTATTTAACACAGTAAATTGACCTCCATTTTGAAAACAAAAACAGTTTACTATCTTCTCACTAACTTGCTGACCCACATTTTATTCAACTTAATGTTCGCGAGGTTTGCGTTTCAGTCCATTTTCAGATTAGATGCTCCACATACAACCGCCGTTAAGTAGCTCACACCCGTACCACACTGACTGACACCTTTTTCCCCCATTTGTTCTTTTTCTTTTCATGCTCGAAATTGTGTGGCCCCTCCTCTCAGTTCCGCGCCATCCACGTCCGGCTTCCAGCATATGGCCCGCATGATGGACACATTGATCCTGGATAATTTGGCACCATTTGCCTTTACGAAAATCACCACCACGCACCGCCCGACAAGGATCGGTGGTGGCAGTGGGGGTGGTGGTGGTAGTGGAAGTGGTGGCAGTGGTTCAGGCAGCAATGGTGTCCCCGGTGGAGGAGGAGGAGGAGGTAGTGGTTCTGGTGGGGGAGGCGGTGGTCTCATCGATGCTCGTACTGTTGGACCGCTGGGAGGCATGGGAGGCCAGGAAGGGATGCTACGGAACGGACCGGGTGGCCACGGAAGCGGTGGCAGTATGGGCGTGAAGAAGGCAACCAGCACGAGCAACGTCAGCAATCTGATCGGTGCCGGGACGGTCAGCACGTCCACGATTCGGGTGAACCTGCAGAAGAACAAAATACCGACACAAGGTCAGTGCGGACCGCTACCTGGTGGTGGGTATGAGCTTCCTTTAACACCAATTAGTGGTCAAAGTGGAGCACACCGCATTGGTTAAAGTAGGTCCCACGGACCTACTGGAGTCTTAGCACGTGACCGACCACCTTTGACGCTTTGGGCAAAGTGGAGGAGTTGAGGGCTACATAATGAGCGCTGACACACTTATGAGTTAGCAATGTGCGCCACCCACTCGTACTACTTTGACGTCTGCACGTCAAATCGTTAACCTCAATTCCTACCTCAATTCGAGATATCTAAAGCCCCTTAACACGGTTTGAGCCACTTTTTCGGTGACAATGTTTTGCAATGTTTTCTTTCCAGAGGTCCATCCGAACCCGCGCCATGCCAATCTGGCCTCGAACGCATCCTCACCACCGACGGCGACCGATTCCCGCTGGATCTCCTCGCTTCGCCGGCGCGATCCGGAACTCCAACCGACACTGCCCTCGATCAATCACTCCAATCACCACAGTACCTCATCGCTGACCCAGCAAAACAGCATCGGTTACACCAGCTCCTCCAACACGCCCAACACGGATCGGCGCAGCAGTCGGACCAGCGGGCAAAAGTCGTCCCTTCGCAAGAGCCGCTCGGTCGAGCGCATCCGGGCCCGCAAGTTGGCCACCTCCAAGATAAAGGAGCGCCCCAAGAAATCGTCCTCCGAGGAAGGTGGCGGCTCGGACGATCAGGAAGTTACCTCGGTGGAGGAGAACTCTCCACAGCAGCAACACTCGCCAGTGAAACGTATCGACAAGTCAAAGATGTTTAACGCGATCGGGTACGAACCGCATCTGATCGATACGCTCGAGAAGGATATGCTGCAGAAGAACCCGAACGTACAGTGGAACGATGTGGCCGGATTGAATGAAGCGAAAGCGATCCTGCAGGAAGCGGTCGTGCTGCCGGTAATACTGCCAGACTTCTTCCGCGGCATTCGTCGACCGTGGAAGGGTGTGCTGATGGTTGGACCGCCCGGTACCGGCAAAACGATGCTCGCGAAAGCGGTCGCTACGGAGTGTGGGACAACATTTTTCAACGTGTCCTCCAGTACGCTGACGTCCAAGTATCGGGGCGAAAGCGAGAAGCTGGTCCGGTTGCTGTTCGAGATGGCCCGGTTTTACGCACCGAGTACGATCTTTATCGACGAGATTGATTCGCTGTGTGCGTGTCGGGGTAGCGACTCGGAACATGAGGCTAGCCGGCGCTTCAAGGCGGAACTGTTGATACAGATGGATGGGTTGAATGCGGCCAAGTAAGTAGTTTCGATAGTTTGGTTTTTTGGTACTGGATAAAGCTTAAAATTTGCATACTTTTTGCAGTGATGATAAGGTAATTATGGTACTGGCCGCCACGAACCATCCCTGGGACATCGATGAAGCCTTCCGGCGCCGGTTCGAGAAGCGCGTCTACATTGGTCTTCCGAACGATAACACTCGCAAGGCACTGTTGGAGCTGTGCCTGAAGGGAGTGAACATTTCACCGGACTTGAACACGGACACGATCACGGAACAGTTGAGCGGATACACCGGTTCCGATATTGCGAACGTTTGTCGGTATGTATGCGTGCATGTTTCCTCGACGAAATGTACCTAGTTCCACTTTAGTTTTCGTTATTCATCCAAGAGTGCACCTCTATCTTTCTTATTACGAAGAAGACCTTGATACTATTCTGACTTCCTTTTCTAGATCCCATTTAATTCCAAATCTCCTATGTTATATAGACATGCATCGTGTGTGCATCGGCCGTAAAAGATCTAGGGGTTTGGCAGGAGATGTTGATGAGATTTTCAACAAAATTAACAAATCCTTGGAACTAGTTCTTAGGCATCGGTCTGGCATTCGAGATCTTCGTTGTTTGGTTTCCTGGTTATGTTTTGTTTTATCCCAAGCTTGACGGTGATCGTCGTTAATGGTGAATGTTCAGTGAAAGTTCATTTTTTGGCAGTTATCCACAGATACTCTCTTCCTGCTGTTTCGGGTCAGAACTTATGATCTTGATGTCCCTTCATGAATTTTGGATCTCTGCATTTGACATCGCTTATAGTCTTCTGTGCGATATTTTCACGTGAGCCCAATCCTATATACAGTACTTTCAGGCCTCCACATGAACGTCGTCACTCCATTTCAATTTGGGTAATGGCCTATCAAGAATTTACGGGTTTTGTCATCTGAAGTCAGTATCATGATATGACTAGTTTATTGGTCGCTGCATTATGGTGAGAGAGAGTATCTTACAGCTCGTTATTCGTATGGGACTTTAAATGTCCTACATATTCCCAGCTTCGTCCTTCGCGACTATTATTTCGTGTAAAGAAGTATCCTCAGATTGCAGCCTAAATTTCCCTAAGTAGCAGTGACCTTCCCTCTATTTCCTTTTTCTGAGCCTTTTCTCAGAGCTCTCAGAAGTTTTTTCGTATCTCTTGTTATATTACAATATCTCAGAATCCTTCTATCTCACTTCATTCCCATGCCACTGACAATAAGTTTAATAAACAAGAAATTATGCATATATTACTGATCTTTGTTCATTCTATTCTTCCTAATAGCGATGCCGCAATGATGGCCATGAGACGGCACATTAACGGGCTGAGTCCGTCCGAGATCAAGATGATACGCCGGGAGGAAGTCGATCTACCGGTCACGGCACAGGACTTCCAGGACGCGATGGTAAAAACGCGCAAATCGGTCTCGGCAAACGATGTCGCTCGCTACGAAACGTGGATGGATGAGTACGGATCGTGCTAGTGTTACGTGTAGGAATGTGAACCGATTCCCGTCGTAACTGCAGATGCTCAAATCCCTCAAATCCGAAAAACTCCTCGTACTCGTAGTGTTCTAGATATCGGAATCCCGGATCTTCTTTGGATCAACACACACACACGCTCCAACCAGAATCAAAGCAGATCATGAACGTACGATCGACTCAGTTAAATAGTTATCGAATGCTTGCGAGATTACCATACAATAATTAATTTATTTTGTTAATTTATTTGTTGTAAACCATACCTGTTTCCTTTCATACGAATAGACCAATAAATCGCTCATGTTAATCACTAATTTGTGGTTTCGTATCAAGTGTGTGGCTCTTGTAAGTAATTTACATTTTACCACAGTGAAAGTAGACACATCTGTGTATGTTTTTTAAGTAAACCACTTTATTCCATATACTCTTTTTAAGCACAGTTCAATTTCTCTACAAACTTCATAAGAACAGTTTTTTGTTTTTTTCGATAACGGTTTTACACGGGATTCTTCTACTAAAAAAATATGTCATTTTTAACAGTCCCTCCTTCTTCTTCGTGATTTCTATGCTCTCTTTACCGTTTTTGCTTTATCGATTTTCGTTTTCATCCACCCATTCTGTCCGTTTTAATATCATAAATCACCGAACAATGAAAACAGAAAGAAAGTATAACAACAAAAAAAGTTGAAAGTAATAAATTGTCCTCTCCAGCTGCAAGTCGCATTCGTTCCCATGTTGTAGCAGTGAATAGTAAGATAGCCGGAAAACTTAAACCAAAATCAAAACAAAAACTACAACCATTCGTTCAAATCCATCAGTTCAATCCAGTATCGTTCGTGTCAGGGTACGAGGCAGTTGGCAGTAAAAACCTAATGCGATCGATGATGTTCAACATAACAGAGAATTCGCTTCCAGTCCAGTCCCATTGTTCCGTTTCCGTGTAGCGTTTGTTTTCCCATATGCACCATTCAGACTTTTCCTTTGCTTAGAGAAACAATATAGTCGTCGAATTTAGGTATATGAGTGGCGCTGGTGGTGTTGTTACTGCACTGTACTCATTGGCCACTAAATACACATTATACAATGCTACACAACTACAATTACAGTTTGTGTCGTTTAGTATGGTTGTTGTTTATGACTGTTATTAAGACATATTGAGTTACACAACGGAATTGCGCTCGATCGCAACGTGTGGTGATGATAACGCTAGAAACATTCAGAAGATTTATCTACAACAGAGTATAAAAAAAGACGGACGTATGGTCACTACTGTTTTGCAAGCTAAATTGAAAACTAATTCCTGTATTTTCCCTACTTAGACAACTAGTATAGAAGGAACACAACAAAAAGAAAACATTCGGGCAGGTCCTTGTTGGTTGTTATGATTATTGTTTCACCAGATCGTTGCAACAAATTCCGTTAGCATTACTTGTGTTAGATCGATCGTGGCATGCCATGCATTTATTTCTAAACAAACATGCCTACAGTGACGCACAAACAAACTGAAAATTCTACCATTTACATCAAGAGCGAACTGGCGGTGTGTTACATACACGGTCGCGCACTAAGTATATATTGTCTTTGTCGAGCGGAGTTCTTCCTTTTCTGCTTATGGGGTTCCTCGCCTAGTTTAGCATTAAATTGAGCAAAGCGGGCGCCTGGTGTTTTACGGTTTCGGGATTTCGAAGATCGATTTCAGACTGCTGGTGGTGGTGGTGGTGACGGTGGTGCAAAAGATGTTTGTCTGTGTGTGTGTGTACGAGGGTGTGTGCAAGAACTTAGTTAGCTTTGTCGATTTGATCGCACACCGGACGACGGAGGTTTGGTAAGATGCTATGCGGGATCGGTATGGGTCTCTTATTGGCCCTTCTTCAGTGCGCCACGTGCTCTCCAGGCTTTGATCAGGTTCCAGGCAAAGAATAGCGAGAAAAAGTGTACCTGGAACGCCATTAACACGAACCCGTACCACAGCAACCCGTACGGATAGCCCTACGAAAGATTGAATATTCAAAGCAGAGAGAGAGAGAGAAAAAAACACACAAATAGTCAACGGTGAATGTGTGAGTGAATGGTGTGCCACAGCATAATATAAAATCGTGTACAGAAATACATGTTAGAGAGCCGGAAAATAGTGTGTATTGGGGGTTTTGGAAACAGAACAGTTAGGACACACGATTAAAAAGCATTACACAGCAAAGACATAACATAAATGAGTTGAAAAAATGGACAGAAGGCATAAAAAGAAAGAATGGGAAAGGAAATTAAGTTGCTATTTGTTCGACAAGCGCAAGTATGCCGTTGCGAATCGGGGTACTAACAATTACCTGCCAGACGAAAATGTCCGTATCATCTAAATCGGTACCTTCCTCCAAATTCAGATACTCCAGCACATCGTTCAGATAGTAGAAGATACAGTACAGGAGCGGCACGAACGCAATCGTGCTTATACCAACCATATACTTTTTCATATCGTTCACACGATTGCCACGGGCGGCGGCCAAACCAATGAAGGACAGAAATACGGACAGGCACCAGAAGTATTCCCACCAGAGCGGTGGCGGTATCTGCAGTTCCTCGATCTCCAGTATGAAAATGTCGAGCCGGTCCAGGATGTCGGCGGAAAGTTTGACCAGCATCACGAAGAACAGTAGATAGTGGAAGAAAATGCAGTACTTTAATCGTGATTTGTTGAGGGCGCTAAAACGGGAAAAAGGAGGTACGATTAACGCATTTTATGAAGCGTGCGAATTACAGGGTTTATGTAATACAGCGGACATTTATAACATCGAAGCACCGGATGTTTACATCCAAGCCAAAAGCGTTCAAAATAAAGTTGAATGTGTAAGTAAGTCTCATAAAAATATCCCACAGATATCGAACGTGCTGAGATGAATGGCATCAACACCTTGTAGGTAATGCTCGATCGATGGGATGAGAGTTATCGAGCATCGTGTAAAACCAAATCATGGAATTAAATTGAAATTTCATGAGTCTTTTGCTCGCAATAGAATAAAACGACCTTAAAATCATTCAAATATTTGAATCACGCTTGAATGTTCGAGGCCGGGTCAAAATAAATTCACCCCCGTTTGTTCACGCGCCAACTGACGTTTGCCGCATCAAAACAAACGTCTTCCATCTCTGTCACACACGTACACGTTGCACATCGCAAACCAATCCAAGTGAGCCATGCTCGAAGTCATGGTGTGCGTTTTTGGGGTTGTTTGTGGAAAAGAATAACTTCCCTGCATCCCCGTTCGATTGGGGATTTGCAGGAAAAGCGTTTCGTGGATGATACTATCCTGATACTATCGCGCCCGGTATACGAAGGATGCACATACAGGCCAGCCGAATTGACACACATGCACGCAAAATTGAACTCGCACCCAACTGTCGTTGTGCTGTTGCCGCCGTGCTTCCCTTCACCAAAAACCCCGTTTGCGCTCCTGATTGTACGGCTATTTTTAACAATGAAGCAAAATTCTATCACACTACCAAAAGGGAAAAAAATATTTTCGAATTTTGCCTTTGACCGTATGGGCACTCTTAATGGACACACACACACACTCACACCAAGGAAACCGACAGCCCAGGACCGGATGAGATTGGTTTCCACACAAATCTCTATCCACGCACGGATAATGTTTTAAACCACCGTAATCCACCTGCCCGAGCAGAAGCATAATTATTAGCACCTGATTTGGTAGTGTGCGGCCACGCGCTGTCTGTGCTCGAAATCGGTTCCATCTGTCCCCAAGACCATCGGTCCACCGCGGGATGCCATCGTATGTTCGGGGCGGGGGAAGTCGCTGTTGATGCTTGTTCGATCGTGATTCGGTCGTTGATATTTTGCCCACAGGTCAGGACGGGCCCGGTGGTGCACAGATATGTGGTGTGTTTTCGGTGGTTGGTTCCGGATTCCGTAGCTTCCGAACGATACGGGGACACTCGCGGCTCTCGACGTCCACGTTCCCGGTTCACCTTCTCGATCGACCGATAATCGGTTCCTGTAAAATGGTACGGATTGTAGCGCGAATCGTGTGGCAAGGAAAAGTCGGCAGTACGAACCGTACTTTCACTTCTTTTTGGACACCGAAATAAAAAAAGGATTGGGAAAATATCTTAAAAATGACAACAGCTCAATCGGGCCGAAACACAGCTGGTGAGCGCGAGGGCAAAATGTATGACAATTTAAAACAATGTTGACAAAATAAATTAATTTAATCGGATAAAAACCATTCGTAAAGCTAAAAGAAATGGTAAAAAACATTTTAATGTTGCCAAAAATGTTCTTTTAAAATTCGTATGGTTTGAAATAATATAATAATACATAAAGGAGGATAAAAATCATTGTACGATTATGCTGCTATCCCGCTGTGCAATGTGTTTCGAGCCGTTACATTTACAACATGTATTTGAACACTTCGAAACATCGTTGGAAGAATGGCTGCGTACGTGTGATGTTCAAAAATTCAAACTTTCGGTTGATAATAGTGTTGCCTGTTTTCAATCAAATTGTTTCATCAAAATCGGTAGATTATATAAAAGAATAATCCCATTTCATAATTGACAACTTTCAATCGTTCAATCAATCATTTATTGCAACAACTTTTTCATTGTCAAACAGAGTTTAACGTCCTTAATGTGCACGATAAACCTCCACCTTCATGGGGAAACATTTCTCATCCGGCACTTGCTGGCCCACCTGAATCGAAACATCACCCTGCGGACAGGCACTGAGAGCTACGAGCAGATTCATTTCAGCCAGAAACTCAATATAATCACCCTTGCGGGCAGGACTCGGTTTACAAAAGTATTGCTGCGTGTCCTGTAAACGAAAAGCGGATTACAACCATCAGCGATCATTGGACGTAAACCCCGGCCATACACTTACCCTCGTAAACCCGGTACACATAAATATGTTCCACGTATCATGCACGTCCTCTTCCGTCAGTCCATGCTCTTTTACTGCCTCCGTCAGATAACTGTGGCAGCTTCCGTATCGATCCTCACCGGTAATGAGCTTGTAGATATAATCATCACATCTCGTCCCAGCTACATCATGCAACGATCCACCGTCCCGATCGATACCATAATCTTCCAGCGAATCCTTCACGAACGTAGCCATCGGCCGAAGGTACGGGAAGCAACTCCAAAGACGATCGTACGTTTTCAGATGCGTTGAATGGATCTGTCTCGTTTTACCCGAGAAGAATCGTTCCTTCCGAGGGTTCTCCAGATTCCACAGGTTAAGATCACCCACCTGTGAACCTTCCGGAAGCGAGACGCGACACAAGTCACCGGCACGCATAGTCCATGTGCGGGCCGACTTTTTCGGTACAATTAGCTCTAGCACCGGTGTACCACCGGCCAGTGCACGCAGTCTTCGCTCGTCATAGTCTTCCTTTGACACAATTGCGGCGGCTGGTTTGTCGTAGCAAATCGTTGGAGGATGGTACTGGAAGATACGTTTCATTTCTGTCCACTGGAAGCGATCGTACACAAATGAATGCTGACATCAAACTGAACTGCATTGAGTTGGAGGTTTAGCAGTAATCATTAGATTACGGAAGCAAAAAACACGGCGATAACCCCGAGAGCAGTTATGCAAAAAACGCTAATCAATTCGAAGTTCTTGAGTGTCAGGGCGAGTTGGACACCCCAGAACCGGTGGATGTTTACACCGGAACAGCAACAACCAAAACAACACCAGACGTACGATCATGATGGCGCATTCAATTACCGATATGATTTCGCAACTCACTTATACCGTGTACCGAGAGTAATAACACGTATCCACCGCACAGAAGACGATCATGTCATCTGCATCTGAATCAGGACGCACATGATAAATTATACAATCCATTTTCTATTCTCGCGTCCCCGGCGCGGTACACGACAGGTAGCACGACCGTGGGCGCGTGGTATGTCCGGTAAGATGCCGGCAACGGAACAGTCGAATCTTGGTACTTCCGATGCTTCGCTGACGTGCCACACGTAACACTTATCATCTCGTTGTAATGGAAATTTCCAGAAATGAGCGGCTGGTCGTGATTTTTCACAATTGTCACAACCGATTCCGTCCGTTTGCTTTTCCCCGTCGCCACAATGCACTTATTGGTGGTGCTGGTGGTGGCGATAAACGCAGCTGCTCCATATATTACAAGTGGGTATTAGTTCCAGGCCCAGAGTACGCCACCAAACACGCTCGGCTACTAAACGGTGCAAATTGAACGATAATAAGCCGACCCATTAGCCATTCGGTCTTCGCGGGGAAACGGATGGAATGGACAGAAGATCGGCCCAAGTCGTACCGTGGCAGGAAGGTGCCCGACTTCCTACTAATGAAAGCTAGTTTCGTGATGTATGCGATTGCGTCTGAGCTGGTTATAGCCGAGAAATAGCAAGAAAGAGAGAGAGAGAGCGCGCGCGCAAGTCAAGTGATCTATTTCGCAGCTGATTAGTGCTCGTGACGGGTGCTTGTCTTTCCGAAGTCTCAACCGGCAAAAGATGCAAAGAAGACGCACTCCACTTGTTGGACATGGAGTCCTAATCGTCCCAACGAAGCACGCAGTGCTATGAATGTGTATCAAACCTTCAAATTGAATGGAAGTATTAACTGGTGCCATTATAGGTACCATTTATAGATGAGCCGATGGCCTTGATGCAGCTCGCAGGTTTATTAGCATCGGCCGAAACGTTCACGTGCTTAATCACAGCATTGCGCCATCGTGCAATGTTGTCAAGTCGCGAGTTAAGAGATGTTAAATGCTAACAACGCATGACGACTTTCTCAATAGGGCGCGAAACATAGAACTAGATTTCGAGATGTTTTTTTAAGGCTTTTTGTAAATTCTCAGCTATTTACTTTGAAGAACTGGAATATTTTACTTTTTATGCAGTCGCAGATATCCATGGAACTTTAAGTATAATTAATAATGTATATACTAGCCACTTGTTATTGAAGTTCCAACATCGTTGAAATCGTCAATAAAAAATCTATTGAAACGATCGAAATACTGTTCAAAAGTTCTTAAGAACGATAACTATTATTTTTCATGACTTTCAATCAACAGCATCTGTTAAAGAAAGCAGCTTTCGATAGTCGATGTCATCGTACCACATTGATCGATCGTACTGGGTGATGCTGGGTCCACATTTTGTCAGGATTTCTCCCAGCATCGTCCTGTATTACTCAAGATAGCCGTCTTGAGCTTATGCTGTACATCACTCTCTTGGTCACGGTGCTTCCGGATGATAGCGTCCTCCTATATACTGGTGAAGTTAAAATGAGATGGAATCGTAACGCTTTAACCGAAGAGGCAAATGTAGTCTTAAAGACCCAAAACCTCTATAGATAAATGAAACAAAAATGTAACGCTTTAACCCTCTGCGTCGACAAACGAGTCATAATCACGTCAGTCATTTGGTTCATCGATACGTAAATCATGTTCGGAACTACTGTACCATGTCATTGCGAGATGCAGCCAATTACTAGGACTATACTTGCTTAGTGTGGTGATCTCCTTGAACGAGGGCCTTCGCTCGACTAGAAACCATCCAATTTTTTTGCCGGTTGGAGTACAGGATCAGATGCCGGTTTGTCAGAGGCAAACTGAAGTGATTAGGCAGAGCAAAATTTTCCCTTCTCTACGTCTACGTGCATGTTGCGTTTTAAATCTAGTTCATTGTAAATGTATTATGAGCAAACAGGATCAAACAGTGTCGAGAAAACTATTCAATTCGTTGATCAAAATAAATTAAACAAATAGACGAATTCGCTCTTATCATTGACGCTCCAAATGTCGAAGCGTTGAGTGACGCTTCTGCCCCAATAAAGCAAACTGAAATAATCTAATTAATATTGATTAGATCAAGCGGTCAGTGATCAAATGATATTTGTAATATCCGAACATTTTTTTCATACATTATAACCTCGACTTGAAATTATAATGAACCTCGCATTCTATTAAAAAGACGTAGAAGACCCTCAAATACTGGTTAAAAGCTGTTTAGCAGTAATAAATAGCACTTCTACTGCTTAACAGAATCGAATACTACAGCGTTTGCAAATTGACTGCTTAAGATAATTAGGTCATTTGAGCTGTATTAAACGGAAACTAGAAAAAGCGACATAAATATCAAGATCGACGTGACCAGCCAGTTAAAAGCTGTTTAGCAGTAATAAATAGCACTTCTACTGCTTAACAGAATCGAATACTACAGCGTTTGCAAATTGACTGCTTAAGATAATTAGGTCATTTGAGCTGTATTAAACGGAAACTAGAAAAAGCGACATAAATATCAAGATCGACGTGACCAGCCAACAAGTCACAAATGTCAAGCACCCTGGAAGAGGTACTATGTGGGGAAAAAGTGCCTTAATAATCACCTTCTTCCCTGGCAGACGAACTCACCCTCACACACGCACACAATCAGAAAAAGATTTTCCTGCTG
>KZ061928.1:178832-229416 GCA_002091835.1 Anopheles maculatus | reverse complement strand
GCTTACGGTGCCTGCATCACTAATGCATCTTACCGTTCCGCCGACCAGCCCGACCTGGTTCCTGGCGTCCGATTGATCGGTGCTGTTCACACCGAAAATAAAACCACACACTCTCGGCACACGGACAAAGTGTTTCTGTGTTTAGGCCGCCGGTAGCGCACGCAAACAACAAACACGTTTCGATTTTGGTTTCAGTCTGTGAAGATTTTCATATTTCCCGGGGACTCAAAGGCCCGGTGTTTTGCCCCGGGCATAACCGCTGTTCAGTTGATGTTTCGCTTTCTTTCTATGCGGCCCTCATGGTTCGAGTGATTGTGCCCCCAGAACCATTAGGCAAACAAACAAACGGGAACGCGAAAAGCAGCAACCCAACACGTACCTTGGGAACTTGGGGCGATATCTTCTTGGCGATATGACTTCCCAAGGGAAAATGCTACGCACTGCTGGACTCGCACGTCTAGGTGGGATGAAAGACTTGGAAGACTATTTGGTGGAAGTCGAATCCTCCAAAGGAGCCATTACAAAGGTACCGTTTGAAGTATTATCATTAGAAAAAGAATTCAAAATGAACTACAAGAAGGGGAATGTTTCTGCTGAAGACGACATCACCCAAAAAGTTGTCATCAATATTCTCCGACTGAGATACAGTAAAGATACGCACACAAAAAGAAGAGAAGATTTGAATTCTAAAAATGTCACACACGATCTTAATCGTGGGGCAACAGTGTATGGCCGTTTTTGAAGCTCCCAGCTGCATCTGTTATGCGTTTTGTAACATCCGAACACATATCGAAGATACGCAACACTCAGACGACAACCTGCACCGGGATGATGGTTAAACTCCGGCGGCCAAGAATAGGCCATCGGGGTGGAAGTATTTATACTTGACGCAAGCAGTGAGGTTTAAGTTTTTACGATCTCAGCCCTTTTTCCATGTGTTCTGTATGCTGTCCCGCTTTAGGGGAGGATCGTTTAAGACAGTGTTGAGTATTGGAAAAGACAAACAGCAGAATATGCTGCATTGACTGTAGTCTGTTTTCATAAATAGTGTTGCAGTGCTACAATGCTGCACAAAATGCGATGGAAAATATATCACAAAACAACACGGAAAACTTCTTGTTATTAAATAACAATAGTTAATTGTATTAAATAAACTAAAAACAAAACGAGAATTAATGAAAAGTATTAAAAAGCTAGGATGGAATTAGAGACAGCGATCAAAACAGCTGTTAAAGCCACTGAAATTGTCTTCTTTTTGCTATGGCGGAGACCACACCCACATGCTTAAAGCCGAAAGACATTGATACCGGCAATTTGCTTTAGAAACACGACGAACTAAGCAACCAAAAATCCATTTCTCGACAGAACGTCTGCAGCGGTGGTACCGAGTGGCAGAGAGATGCAACAGCCCGAGGGAGGTGTTAAGTGACGTCGGCTGGGTGTGGAAATGAGGTAAGAAGGTAATTATTTTCCCTTACCAACAAACCCCCCCACAGCCACCTCCCAAACATCCCTTCCCAATCCCATCGTCGGGGATGATCTATCGAAGACGATCGTGTTCTCTGGGTCTGGTAGTAGTGGGGTTGTGTGAGTGTGTCTTTCCTCAACATGTGTGCGTGTACGTGTGTGTGTGTGTGTGTGTGCATAAGTGTTTGAGAAGCCGCAGAGTATCAAGATCGCCGGTTTCGTGACACGTACCAAAAGGGGATGTGCGGGAAAAAGGAAAACAAACCCACCACCCCGGGACCACCAGACGACCACGAAGCACCGGCTCGTAGCTTCGTAGGGCGGGAGGGGAAAAACGGAAGGTTGGGCGACGGCGGTGGGACACGGGTGCGAACGTAGCAGCGACACACTGTGCGGACAAACGTGCAACACACACTCACACCTCTCTCCTGCTGTGTGTCGGGTGTTTTGTGCCGTTGCGTCGATTCGAGGGCGGTCAGTTTGATTTGTGTAATCTGATCGGACGGATTCCCGGATTCGGAGCGTTACGTTCGAGCGAGGTGGAAAACGCGTTTGAAAATCAGCCGTGGAAAACTGCAGACCGCTGTTGCTTCACTACAGTCTGGAGCTGGTGTATGCGTGAGTGTGTGCGTTTTTGTGCAATTGTGAAGTGCAACAGATAGTTAGTGTGTTAAAACACGAGTGTGAAAAGTGCGAAATTTGATGCCTTAAAACTTGTACCGAGAACATCCTTAACTAATGTTCGTAGTGTCTAGTAGTGTGTTGTGTTCACGGTGAAAATTTGTTGCATAAAATCGTCGATCATCGATTACGAACGAAATCTCGTGCATTACCGATCGTCAGTCACCACCGAACCAGCCACTCACTCACACAGCCGACCGGTCGTGTTTGGCTGACTTTGAACTTCACCTTTGCGCCTATTGCCACCTTGTCCTCAGGATAATTCAGCCAGCGGACCTGTGTGTCGGTGGTGCATTGAAGGCAGGAAGGCGTAGGACCGTAGAACAATAGCTAATGTTACCATGTACCAGTTGTAAACGCAGCCTAGAAGCCTAGAAGCCGACCGACGTACTGACGGGAGGGTGTGTGAAAGGGCGGCGAGGCATTACCAAACCCCAACGGTAATTGTGATTGTTTTTAAATCTCTGTCACTTTGGTACGTCTCCAATCACGCACACCCATCGCGGAAATCGACGGTGTCTCATCTGCTCACTCATCCGATTGATGAGCATTTAAACGAGAGTTCGAAACAATCGGCAGACGAGATGACGGGCGAGGGCGGTATGGAAGATGTGAGGGGGAGCTTAAACATGCGATACACAATTGGCCCAGAATGGTGTAGGTGTGGGTACATTTTCACACCTTCTCCTTCGTGAGTTTGGCACTATACAGCTGAATCTCATGGTGGATGCGCGAAAAACCTTGGAATCGAGATCAACCCATAACAAATTAAATCAAATGGTCAAACGAATTTATCGATAACGAACGACCGGGTCAATATGGAATTGCTGCTCCCGTAGTGCCGGTGGTCCATAGTCTAGCGTCCCGTTTGCGAGAATTGACGATCAGCACGTGTCGATGCAGATTGATGCACAATAATATTCTAGACACGTAGCAATGGTACGCTATAGGTACCTCTAGCACTGAATAAAGTGCTATTTGTTTTGGTTTATTTACGGGAAGCTACGACAGTACGAAGTGAAGCAATTTGGAATTAAATGAGAGTTAATGTGCCACAATAGATATAGCTCCCCCAATTAGACTATTAGATTCTACCACAATATCCACCGAAGGTGACTCCAAAATTGCGCCGCTTGTGTAAACATTGGTTTGTGTTGCGAGGTGTTTACGTTCTTTGTTAGCCGCGAATAGTGGCAAGAGTCTGGGCTAGCTATGACCTCGACGTTGTTGTTTTCGACGCGTTTCGTTGTTACACTTGCGCGTGTAACTATACTGTTTATCTTGAAAGAGTGCGCCAGAGCGATAGAGAAAGAGCGATTTCTGGATGCCAAAACATCGAATAAAGTCGTTTGTTTGCGGATACACGGTTCCGTTCCACGGACACACTTGTCGCAACAAAGATTATCATTCATTGACATTGTACAATGTGTTGTTTTCGGACTACCGCCCGAGAACTTCTTTGGCTGCTTCCTACCTAGCTAGCTGCCGATTCTCACAAACTTGCTCGTAGTTAACAAATTGATGGAAAATCATAAAGTCAAATTGAACACGGGCCCGAGGGAAACGACGCGGTTTTTTGAAATCGAAACCCGCGCCGAGCGTTTGTAGTGCTTCTGTTTGTTTACATTAAATGGGTCCAGCTGGGGTGGGAGGAGGTGGAGAGTTGGGAGCGCAATGCAGTCCCCATGTTGATGTTGTCGTTTGTTGTTGTTGTTGCTGCTGGCTATGTTCCGTGTGCGATAATGCTTCGATAGCGCGTCGCCATATTCCGGTGTACGTGCCCGGAGCAGCAATTGACCGGCTTATCGATCGGACGGAATCGGACTCTTGCCTTACCGAACAGCAAAGACCTGCTAAGTCTTAAGAGATGACCGACGATGATCTTTGGGTGACACATACTATGCAAGTGACCAGCAACCCCAGTATAGATATCCAGGTTTCTCTCCAAGTTGTCTTGTCAAACGAGAACTTGAATTATGCGCTTTAACTAGCTGCGTGGCGACTACTAGAGTTATCGGTCCCGATAAACAAACTCGCCCGAGCAATAAATAGTAATTAAAGTTAATTTACTTGTTTTCGGATGCAGCAGCTCACTGCGCCCCGAAGCGAAGTGTGAGGTTAGCTAGCCTGCCGGAGATCCAAACCAGCTCTCGCCCCAAACGGCAGATGAAGGCGAACGGGGTCGTTTTGTATAATTTGTACAGAACGATACTCCGTGTGCGCGCGTGTGTTCCTATGTGTGTTCTCCAAATTCCTTCCAACCGAACGCCCGGGCGAGCGTCTTCTTACGGCGAGTGAACTATCAACACGCACGACGTTGTCCGCTCGCTCGATTTAATTAAAACTTATCGTTACCCATGTTCCACGGTGCGTTATGTGCTTTGTCTCTCCTGGGGGTCTACCGCCCATTTGGTGGCGACCGGGTGCGTTGTTGCAAAGTCTCGGTACCGGGTGTGTTGGGAGTTTATATTGCATTCGTGGTGCGGCGCAACAACCCGGGCCCGGCTTGTTCTGGTACTTGTTTGTACGACATGCTGGCAGTCATGCCTGTGATGGGAATATAATTGCCTGACCAGCTTTACGATAGCCGGACAGCGACAACTGTTGGACTGTTGTTCGTGCTTTTTTTTTGCTGCTTGTTTTTCGCTTCCGATAACGATCAGTTGAGACTACGTTTCTTGGTTCGCTTTTCTTCTGGCGAAAAGGTTTCCGGTTGGATATGATTGCCTGGGAGAGCCAGTCCTGGCACATAAATCACATTTGCTGGACGCGTAACGATGTAGCACCATTTAGAACGGTGTTACGGGACAATTACGGAAGTCATTTGCTAGAGCAACAAAATGTCACACCAGAATAGCCACATACATAGTTTATCGATTTTCCAACCCAATAATTTCTTACTCATCAAAGCCTGGCCCCCCCTGTTTGATTGGGGTGTGATCAACGAGTTTTTGAAGGTTAATTTTATCTTACCACACGTACTCCGTCCCTGTCACATACGGTGCCTAGGGAGTGTACTTGCCGGCGTCTAGTAGTGCTCACTCGGTAGAGCTTCCCCGTCAATTGTTGTCGCCTTATCAACGTGTCGAACACTGCTACCAACAACAGTTGTGATTTCACACCCGACGAACCAGCTGTCGATCAGCATCTGGAGCTTGCCGTCTTAACGTTCACGCCAGCTCAACATTCTTATCATGACGTTTGGGGTTCGGGGTGGTTATATGCGGCCCCACACACACACACACACACACTCACACACCAGCTCCACATACAAAAAAAACATAACAGGCGCGTTGATAAGATGCCGGTACTGGCGCTCGTCAAATGTGCATTTGGCGGTGGATTGAAATTTAGTAGATTCCGTTCACGTGTGACGTTCGCATCAACGGTACGATGGTTGGTAATTATTTGGTGATTGGTGGCCTAGACGTTCGTTGGTGGGTGATTTTTTTTAGTTTGGACTACTCAACAAAAAAAATGTCCGGGCATTAGAGGATGATTAATGCTAAAGCGTAATCGAAGATACGGTCGTGCTGATACGGAGTTAGTTTATTTTTGAAGTGTGGGATTTATGGAAAGAAATCAAAGGGGCAACAAGTGAGTCGATTTCGTGATAAGAGAAATAGGTGGTACTTTAAGGAGGTTTTTTTTAAGTTTTCTATTACAAAACAGTTAATATATTCCTCACAATTTTCTGTTATATAGCTCGAAACATTTACTATTAGTAAGACGGTGCTGTGCAAAATATCGCGTAACAGTTGCAACCTACCCGAGTGATGTATTATTGATTGATTAATTATGTTTCCCGAAAAGCTTTTGAAGCGCCACCAGCGAACGTACCTACGGAAAAGATTGATGTTGAGATGTTCAGCGCAAAGAATAAGAATGGACCTTCTCTTCCATTTTTCGTTTTATTCTTTAAAAAAAAATACCAACAAAAAGTGAACCTCCATCAACCGTTTGACAGAAAGGTTTTTACACGCATGCTTCCCAGTACTCTAATCGGTGTTTTCTTCTCAACCTACAGCCAATAGTGAATTAAAGTAGCAAAAAAAAAAATAGACAAACATTGTGAGCAAAAAACAACTGTGTCGTGTTGTGTGTGAGTTCTAAGTGTTACTATTATCCAATTTTCTGGTGGTGTAAATCATCCGCTTCTTCGAGTGTTATCGGCCGGCCTAGAGCTAAAAGCTGACACAACCATGAGCAGCGCACAGGATCGCCGAGCTTCCTTTGCACGACGTGCTGAAAGTTTAATGGAGAAGGTAAGTACCGACCGTCATTTGTAGACGCTTTTCTTCTATCCTTATTTTGTTGTACAAAATGGTGAAACCGATTCGGTGTTTTGTTTCTTTCACTCGTCGGTTGTTCACCTTGGCGAAAAGGTGTATGGAATCGAAACACTGTAAAGTAAACTAACATTCCGCAGTCGGGCAGTCTAATGGTTGTGTCAGTAATAACTTTCACTGAGCAATCGGTGCTCTCGGTGGCTGGTTTCGGGTTCGAATTTTGGTTCGAAATCGAACCATAAAGTAACGCGCGCCAGTCCAGTCCAGTGAGAACGATCCCTTTCTACGCTCGCAAAGTATTTTATTTACGAGACAACCTTTCAAACAGCTCCTTCTCGGTGGAGGGCACAAACCGAGAGCGACGATTTATTCTGTTCGTTTAAAGTTTTTTTTTACCAACCCCTTAAATGTGATTTAGTGCTGAATGATTCGGAAAACGATCGCAGTATTAGACAGTCGAAGAAGCCGATAGTTCGGCTGATTGATGGTCTGCGTTAAGTGGGGCTGGATTTTAGCGAGCGGCCTGAAGCGCATGAACACCTGTAAGACATCACGTGAACTTTATTAAAGTGTTGCTCCAATTAGAAAGACCGGAAAGAAGCTGCAGTTTTTCTCGTTTTTACCTAAGCTTTAAAAACTCATCCAAAGCGGTTCTGTTTCGGGGTGTATGGGGCTAGCGTGAAATTACCCGGTAAAGTCATGGTTCAAATCATGGTTTATCATTATGCTAATTGGATTGATGCTTCTCCAACGCTTAGCAGAGCCTTCGTGTTGCGTAGAGACCGTCGCGACGATGGAAGCTGCTTAGTGATGGGAGTTTTGTTTTTTTTATTCGCAGAAAGCTTTAATGTTTGCAAGGAGCAATAGCTTACCGCGATAGCTTAGGCGACGGTGATCAAGCTTGTTTGGGATTTGGGGTAGTACAGATAAGGCTGAGCAGATTTACCGGGCGATATCTAATTGCGATGAATACAGACAGATTGAATCTGGTGCAGTTCATAACCCTACCCAGAGCTTCTTTTATTAAGAGTTAATTATTTGAGGACATTTTACTGTGTCGTTTTTATTGCGGTTGTAGGAGATAATTAGGTTTAATCTTTTTTTTCTGCGAAGTCTTAGAATGAAGGGATATTCAATTAAGGTAACTACAGCTTTCCGATTGCATAGAACTGTGATGCAGGTTTGACATCACGCATATTTTGTTGTTGTTTATTATCTTTCTATCAGATCTAAATTTAGGACGTAGTCATGTACGAATGATAACATAATTAGAGACTACATGAGACATGTTTTGGTAGTATTCACCTTGGATTGAAGTGTTGAGTAGATAAGGAAATATGGTTTATTGTACAGTGCAAGATATTGTTTAGACGGAACACCATTTAACTAATTTATCTGTGTTTGTCTTTCTACAGTTGATTATACTTGTGATTTGGAGCTTATATTAAGCTTATTGAAGCTTATAACTAATGAAATATTCACTAATATTAAGCCACTCATGGCCAAATAAATTTTCGCTTCAAAAATCTTTCGATTACAGATACTTTCGTTTTCCAATAATTTCTAGTGATTTCCAGTAAACTGATCAAATGGATCATGTACAGTACCAACAAGAAATAACAAAAACGAAATGTTACACATAAAACACAATTAACATAGGGGTCATTAGTCAGCTCCATACTGCATGATTAGAGCAATACGACGACATCGAGAAATTCTTCAGCCGATAATCAACTTGATCAACATGGTAGAATCGGAGATGATATTGTCTATGAAAAGCTTTGAGTATGTGGTCAATAAAAACAAGTGTCAGATATCCGCAATTACTTCTTCTTCTTCTTCCTTGGCACAACAACCTCGTGAGGTCTTGGCCTGCTATTACTAGCTCTCTATGACTTAGTTTTAACCGTAGTTGGATAGTCAGTCCTGCGTACGGGGAGGCGGTCCGCCGGGATTCGAACCCCGGTCCTGCCGTGTGAAGACCGGCGCCGTTATCGTATACACCACCGGACCGCCCCAATTATCCGCAATTACACATCTTACTTAATCTAAGAATAGGGCAACTCAATTTTGTAGTCTTCAATAAGTTGCCGAGGCAGAAACGGCAGGCCAATGTACCAAAAAGGATTTATATTCGTCAAGCTTATCCTGTTTCATGCGGACATACGTGACACATAATATCTCCGCATGGCTCGGAAGCAGAGTATTTGGGACACAGATGAACTTATGTGACACTTCCAAAGCATCCTAGATATATCCATGGCTTCACAGGAGATTGAGTGTTCATTCTAATGATATCTAGTCTTAGATATTACCATTTCGCTTTGGGCGTGTATCTCCTGTGCATAGGACAGGGCAACTCAATGGTTAGTTAGTGACTTCTGTTTCGGATGACGATTCTTGTCGTGTGGAGAGCAAGACAGCTGATAACAACCCATTGGAAAGGTATGAAAAGTTCCGATATTCGGGATCTGCTGGGAGATGCAGACCTGAGAGAATGATGAATACTTGACAACGAAGCTTCCGTGTACAGGACTTCGGACTTCGACTTTAGATGACTGATCGCCACGCAACAAAACAACCACACACACCTGGGTGTCCTAACTAAAGTAAAGGTTTATTATCTGTAAATTAATTCTACGTATAACGGCTTTATAAGAATATTCAGTCATCATTATCAAAATAAAAAAGCTGTCGAAATAAATCAAATTTTTAATGTTGAATTCGAGCAATGGACAAGGCGCCCTTAACCTTGAAAGGTTTTGAATAATCTTCCTATTGGTAAAAGGCAGGCTTCGCTTACAAATCTTTGATGCATAATTAAATAAGCTTGCAAGCTTTCGCTTTGAAGTCATGAAATGATGTTACTTCAATAGTGCTAATTATACTCTACTCACTACGAAAGTACTCTTGAATAAAAGTTTGTTTAGTGCCAGGTTTAAGAGCGCGCTTACCAATAAGAAGAAAACGTATACGAAACGACTTCTCTTTTGCTGCCGGAAGTTTAAGGTTCGAAAATAATTAATGCACGCCTTCCACGAAGGAAGCAGCGGCCATTGAGTCACCTGTAAAGTAAGATGTTGTTGAAGCTTAAAGCAATTCAAACATAGACGGAGTTGCTACTTTAAGTTTGTTTCTTTAGAGGAATCGTTTGGTCTGTTTGGACACACCTTTATCGCTTTAAATAATAGTCAATGATGTGGTAATTTATTATCTTTTAGTAGATTTTGGTACGAAGATAGATTTCTATCAACACCCATATATATTTCTGCTCCCGTGTCATATCATATTCAGCGGTTAGAAGTTGATATTACCCAAGGAAAAATGCCTGTCATTTCGCTATCCGTCTACCAGAGTATCTCAGCTTTGGAAGCTTATTTCCTGCCGCAGCACACTCGTGACCGATTGCTTGGTAATGTTGTCTTTCTTTACCAGTCTATCATTTCCACACGACCGTTTTGGTTATGATACGCAGAAAACACACCCTCGGAACAATGTGCCGTGTTTATTTATCCGCACCTTACATGGTGAGGCTAGTGAGTGAAATTTAGACATACCCAAAAACTCATGCCCACCGTTGTTTCGGCGTGGTGCGTAATTGTGCTTTTTCGCAGGATACGCCAAGACTGTAAGGGCTTCTGAGAAGACTCCGGACTACCCGCGGGGTATTTATCATTGTCAGCCAGTGTACGAGACGGTGTTGGAGCGAGGTCGTTTGTTTGTCCTTGTCTCTGAGCGTGCGACAGAACAGGTGTTGGCGAAAGCGAATGAATAATAGCCCGCACGTCTAGAGGAATTGCCGGGGCTTGGGTTCATGCGCATCCGTAACGTGTCGTGCGTTCGTAAACGATGCGAGCAAATTAAAATTTTGCATACGACAGGCAGTTTTGGGAAATGTGTTTTAATTTTGGAAGCCACACGGATAAGATAATAGGAATAATGAAGAGAGTGAACGTTGGCTTTTTCGGTTACCGATTGGGTAATGTTACAGCTTATGGAACATAAAAAGGCATTGCAAGTTTGTGGTAAATTTATTTGAAATTTTGCAAGAATAAATATACAACGAAAAGATAATGAAAACGCCTGAAAGTATGCAATCTCATAGCTTACGTTGCATTGTCAATCGATAGTTGCATTTTTGGGCCCATATCTGTTGATGATGCCCCAAATTATCAAGCTTTTATCAAATGTCTCGCTTCGTAAACAATACATGGAAAATTAGAGACGTGAATCGAGACGTTTATACGTTAATTGGTCGTTGAAAACAATCGCCTCCCATTAGTCACAATCACGATAATACCACAAGTACCTCGACACAACCGGTCTGTCATCAATAAAGTATACCCAAACAAAGCTATCGCCAACCACTGCAAGACATAAAGACGACGCATGATAAATTCGTTCTGTTTAATCTTCCCCTTTTTTATAGCACGTGTCACTAATGAGTTGGAAATCGGTAGCTCGGTTAAAAAAAAACGCAATAAGATAGTGGAGATTTTTTTGTTACTTCATTATTTATTGCTAAAGATAATGTAGATAATACGTGCGAGCGTAAGTAAGTTGATAGCGGACAGATCTATCGCGTCTATCCTACAAATGTGTCGCACTAAGTAAGTTGCAGGTATGTTTAGCGCCCATTTTATTATCTCCGTATCGTGACGCAACAGGCATTGGAACTGCATTGCTGCCACCAGCGGACGGTCGATCGATTAGACAAACGACAATTATCTATGGGTGCGGTACACCCGTTCGGGAAGAAGCCGTTTGGAGTAGCCAGGCCAATTGGTTACATCGTTGATAAATTAATTTCTTAACTTCAACGTCCGCCAACGGGGAGCGAGAATAAACTGTTAAGTGCACTTATCAACAGCAGAAAAACGATCCTGCGGGATGGCTGTGTGGAGCACAATTTATGATCACTTGTCAAGCGAGCGCTATATTTAACGTATCGATGCCGCTATTGTTATGCACCTGCAAAACGGCGGACCAATATGCGCGAGTCGTAACGATCATTTCTTCGATGCTCCATTAAATGCATTTAGACTGTCCGGTCCGGCGTAGTGCTGGGGTGTTATTTTTGTTTCGTTCGAATGGAAACACAGGACGCCGGGAGTGTGTCAGTTAATTGAAATGGCAAATGTGAGCAATTGCTGCGGATGTGAACGAGCCCTTGCCAGTCGGCATGACCGCATCTAACCTAAATTCATCCCTCAACCTTACGTCCGATGGTTCCCAATAGAACTGCAACACAGACACATTTGCTCAATCAATTGGAAGGGATCGCCTACGGTACACAGAAGAAGGCGACGCGGTGTTTGTTTGTGAGATCGTTTTATTTTTTCGATCCGCTTCTGCTCTGCTGCCTCGACGAAAACCGTGCACCACCGACCACCGATGGACGATATGAAAACATAAACAAGAAGATTATTACCAACCCTTCCCCAGCTGAGGCGCAGTGTTGGCCTCGTCCATGGATGAAGAATTTGCTTACGAATGTGAAAACTGCGCGCTATCGGACGGCTACATTTTACGGCTCCCGAGCGGCCGAGCTGTTGACGAGCTGTGTGGGTCCATGGCAATGATGCTGATGATGATGGTGGCGCTGGCGATCATTCGTGCACTCTTTCGCACACTTTGATGGGTTAATTATTTTTAGCGAGCGCGAGACGAATCGGTTCCGCTGCGTGGCGGTTGTCGGTGCTGAGTGTGTGCGGTGCGTAATGAAATAAAGATGAAGGTAGGTGGAAGGAGGTGGGGGCAGGGGAGGGGGAGAGAGAGAGAGCAGAGGAGTTTGTTTTTCTTCTGATCGGCTTAAGGAAGGTCTTACTTTTTTTTAAAGAAAGAACGTGAAAAGTTGTTTTTGTGTGTTACTTCCTCTTAATTCGAATCCGATGATTACTGAGGATTAATTTAAAAAAACAAAAAATTGAAACTTATATCCGGGCCATTTAAACGGTGTACTACGATACCTACTACTACGATAACAATACAACGTGATCGGCTGAGGTTCAAAGTTTTGCATCAAATGTGTCAAAGGGGACACCGGTAGTGAAATAACGAGCCAAAACCGATGGAGATGTTTTGATAAGCAATGGTGCCAGATTTTACGTCAAAAAAGTTAGATGA
The DNA here is from genome assembly GCA_002091835.1 of Anopheles maculatus. Lineage (NCBI taxonomy): Eukaryota > Metazoa > Arthropoda > Insecta > Diptera > Culicidae > Anopheles > Anopheles maculatus. The sequence continues at coordinate 216,853 of KZ061928.1, read as the reverse complement.
TAAGTCCTAATCGGTATGTGAGCGGCAAGCTTGGCTAACATCAAGTAGAATGTGGGTGATGTTGGGTTGCATGTTAGCCCAAGAAACTAAAAAACCTGTTTTCTTTGATTTATTATTTCCATAAAGTATTTCAAGTTTTTCATAGTTGTTATATTGCTGTTTTTCCCATTAAACTATTATTTATTTCAAGACGATTAAGATTTTAGGGTCTCTTACACGTTTTTAATAGGGCTATTACACTGCTTACTTTTGTGTGGAATATTCCATCGATATTCTGTCAAAATCAACTTGACAGAAGTTACCACGGCGGGGAAAAGTAAATTCGGCTCGACCTATTTACATTCCGTCACCGTGTGGTAAAATATGTCATCGAAGCTGGGAAGAAGAAAAAAAGGAAAAGTCGAGAGAAAACAAACACGATGCTAGTTGTGTTGCGGCGACCTCAAAAATTAAACCGTCAATTTTAACTCTATTCAATATAAATCACAGAAAATTCCAACTTAGCTATTACACGTGCAGCGTGGTAACTTCTGTCAAACAACGCGGATTGACATATTTTACCATGGAATATTCCACCCAAAAGTAAGCAGTGTAATAGGGCTATAATAAAGCTCTGTAACGTCTAAAAGGGTCTTAAGCGCTTAGTTTAAAAACACTGTTAAGATCATTTCTTACAATTATTTCTTCACTTCGATAATGTCTACAAGGAAGAAATCAACTCCACTTTAACCGTTTCTCTCATACAATTCCTCGAAGGGCTTAAGTTATGATTTGATTTTGGTTTGTGAGTAATTTAATACCTTGCGCATTAGCTGCAGTTGATACTTTATCAAACCTTAGCATGAAATACATCATGTATATGGTTTTTAAATCTTATATTTATTGAAGTTCATGTTTGAAGTTTGATTTCGAAATGCGTTATCGGCCTCGAAAAAATATGTGCAAAATGTTACTTCCAAGCAAAACATCTTATAACGTTTGTTCGAAATATCGGTTGGCACTAAGCATAGCACTAATTAATAGCACTAAGTTCAAAGATTCACTGGTATCTCCTACAGATCGTTTGAGGTTAAAAGAGTATGGTTCTGTGCTTTTTATGAAAATACTTTGTACAGCAGTATTATTTATACGTTAAATGAAAGTAATTTTAAAACATTTTAATTCTAGGGCGGGAACAATATAAATCTTAAGGTAAAAATAAAGTCTTAAGTAATATGAACTGTCAAAAAACGTAAAAAATGTAATCGAACTACTTTGGGACGATTAAAGTGGAGAATTATATGCTTTCGTGTAAGAATTTTGAAATTTATACAATTTTCCGCATTGTAAATACATAGTTGTAGAGAAATAAAGTAATCTTATAGCAACTAAAATTGAGAAATTAGCCAGTGTGGAGCTTTAAAATGCATAGAAAAATCGTTATAATTTTAACATTGGTACATATGAGAAAAGCTGATTTGAACCTGACTAGTCCTTATGAAGGGCGGCCCGGTGGTAGATGCGACAGCGGCGCCGGTCTTCACACGACAGGACCGGGGTTCAAGTTTCATCTGGGCCGTACCCCCATAGTGAGGACTGATTATCCAACTATGCGGTAACAATAAGTCTAGTAAGCCAAAAATGCCAGGCATGACCTAAGAGGTCGTTGGGCCAAGAAAGAAGAAGAAGTCGTTATGATCATCATGTGCATATAGAAATGATAAGTAGCTTTGATTTCAGACGTTCAAAAAACCGCTTTTACATTACGATTTCAACATAAAAAATTGTCGTAATTGCCAGTTTTCATGATATTTTTAAGACTTAAATACTAAAACTATAATATTTTGGTATCAATAAATCAATAAATCATATCTGAGACTTTAAAGCATACTCAATTAATTCTTGGGAATTTAATTTTTATTAAATCACCAAAGTTATCGTGCAGAAATCATCCTAGAATTGCGTGTAGCCATAGTACAACTGTTTTAACAAACTTTAATTTAATTTATTTATTAACCTTATTCATCGGACATCAAACCACATCTTAGTTTCTAAAAATACGCAAACGGTTACGAAACGCTGACTTGGAAACATTAAAGTCGAATAGTTCAGGCACATCATTAAACGCCACACACATAACATTAACACGATCACTTTCAAACTGAAATTTGAAAGCAATGAGTATGGAACAAAAAACATTGCCTACAAGTTTGCCATAATAACCAAAAATAAACTTTAATAGAAGTGAGGAAAAAACTTGATTCTGGTTATTCTAAAGGCAACATCAATTTCATTTAAATATCGATTATAATTATCGTTCTGTTGCCCTAACTTAAACCCATTATCATGCAGTCAGGGCAAAAGTTGTGTTTAGTGCGTAAATTTTGAGATTATTGTCGCTTATGTCTTTAAGAACTAAAAAGTAGAATTGTAGGAAAGTTTTTTTTTAATTAGCTTTGATGATAACCATAATACAAAACCAGTGTTGTTCTTAATGCTGTTCCACGAATTCGTTTCTCATGCATTGCCATACAATCAAACCGCTCCAGTACGACCATCAAGAGTGTTTCCCCGGTACAATTGTACTGCCTGATACCGAAAAGCTGTCTACCTTCACATCGTCACCGGCAGTGGCAGTGCAAATTGCCTCGAAAACAAGCCACACACGCGGAGTGAAAGTGGTTCACTTGTAAACACATCCACACACCTTTAAGAATGGCCAGGCAGATCTGGTGGATCACACCCGTACGGTCTTAAGGGGTTGCAAGATGATCAGTATCATTCAGCCGCCAAGCACGCCGTATTGTGTGCAGTGTGCAAAGTTGTAAAGCTTTTTCCCAACGGTCCTTTCGAGAAGGAGTTGTGTCGTTTGTCCCGCTTTCTTCGCACAGTACCTTCGCAGGACCTTACCACACACTCACACACTGACGTCATTGTGTTGGGAAGAGTTTGTCAGGGATCGCGTTGGGTGTCTGGTAGCCGGAGTCTTGGAACGGGTTGCCTTATTATCCGAACCCACCTGACGGGGTTTGTGTCATGACACGGTAAGTGAGCCTTCTGCTGGCCAAGTGTCCTCCAGCCTGTTTACACCGTGCCCTGTATCCGGATTGCAAGATTGCATGAATTGTTAACGGTGTTTGAAGCATTCCAAGGTGGAAGACAAGGTTGACATTACCATCCGTTCCGTTTAACCGTTTGCGACCGTGGAATGTGTACCGTGGAATGTTCAAGTGCATGGGAGGACGCGTTCGGGTGTCACCTTAGGAGCTACGTTCATAATTCATGAGATTAGAAATAAGTCCAACAGTAATGGTAGGAAGTTTCGGGGGAACGAAAGAAAGAAAAGGAAGAGATAGGGTAGGGTTCCAAGGAATGGTTTTAAAGAGCGAGTGAAACATGCTACTTACTAGTGCTTCGGCTTCAGCCGGCTCATAGCCGAGCGGAGAAGAAGAAACACACGTAAGTTCGCAAGATTGGACACATGCAGCACCTCGGTAAGCGAAAGGCCAACATTAGCAAGACCGAATGCTCGTGTAAACCCATCCCATTTGCGTGACGAACCCGGTGGTGTAAGGCTTGCAAGCTGGTGTAGCTTGCAACTGCAACACGGGCAAACCTTTGGCAGACCGTAAAGTGCATCTGGCAGGTACGGTTTTACTTTCCTCAGCCGAGATTAGACGGCATGCGGGAACCGTGCAGTTCGAGGTAGGGTTTGATAATTTGATATCTCTGATCCATGCACCGGCTCGGGAGAGGTTTAGTTGGTGTGGATAACTGCAAGGATAGCAATGCAGTTTACATTATGGTTTAGGACGTCGTTTACCGAACTCGACTGGGTAGGGAGTTTCAACATACGTACCTTTTCTTGTGCTTTAAAAGCAACAGGACACATATCTGCTGGTATATGCAGAAGTTTGGATGAAAACTTTGTATTTCATATTATGATTTCATAAAGGATAGCAAGACATTACCCTGGAGAGAATTCTTGTACCAGGCAGAATCGTGGCAATGATGGCGAGTTATGTTTTGATGTCATAATAAAGTCATCTAAACATAACTCAGAAGAGGAAAACTCGTCCCTGGATAGGGATCTCGATGTATTAAGATGGAAATTTTCATTAACGAGCTTTTAAGCACTATGCATACTTTTGCACTTTCGCCCAGATTACACTGAGATGGTTTCAGAAGAGATAGTGAGGGCGGTTCGGGGTTGAGACAAGACAGATTGTTGTCCGTAATTTGTGAATATTAATTCTAAAATATTATTCATAAAATTCACTCATAGGGACTACGTATAGCGGTATTAAATAGAAGTACTTTAGTGTTTTGTAGTGGCTTTGTATTTAAATAGAATTTTAGATTTACATGATACAAGGACAAAAAATAGTCCACCGTAATGCCATGTATTAGAATTACAGCTTTTTAAGCTGATTTGACCCATAAGCATTTTACATTTTCAAATAAACTGCAACGCTGATTTGCGAATATTATTGTTACCATTCCGTATGAACTTTGCTTCAAGCGAGCCCTGTTTTGTCTTCAAAAATATGGAAATTTCTACCAGACATCGATCGAAACCAGTAAACAAGGGTCAAGCCATAAACCCAAATCAGACAGAAAGCAGTTCTTCAACCTTTAACTCATGGAGACTTTAGGGAATATGGCTAGGATAAAACTTGGTGACATGAGATTAAAATCCGAATTAAATTGTCGCACCAAATTCAAGAGACGTGCTATGTGCTATCAGAATCAACTTTTGGCGCGCACGAATGATATTTGCTATCCAAACAAAATACTGGGCGTACCCTATAACTGTAATGAATATTGGGGAGTCCTGCCACAAGTTTAAAATGACGGGTGGAATGCCTTACAAAAAAAATGATAAACTTTTCTTAAACAGTAGAATATGTCTTTATAAAAGTATCGCTTTCAAACTTTAGTCCAGCTGTCTGTTCAACGTTTGTCCAAACTATGTTAATGTGACTCGGCACATTTTGAAGTTGCTATTTGACCCTTTGTGTCACTTTGGGACACTAGCCCATAGACATTAGCCGAACACGAACATCTAGTCTACTTCGGATGGTACCGAATATGGGTCCTCATATTAGCAGAAGTTTAGCTTCTCCCCTTTTGTATGGTTCCTCTCCTCTTATAGTGGTACTCCTCTAATGTCTCAGTATCTATTTGAGGCTTAAACTGTACTATCTTCTTCATTTTACAAGAAATGTTACAGAAAACCTTTTTAAAGCAGTATCTTCAGATCGAAATCAAACCGAGATGGACAGGTCGGATTGGAAATATTTTCGTAATATTCTTCTTTATATCCAAGACACCAGTGGCAGTAGTAATCGAATTTTGCGTTGGTGTAGTGCTCGTGAAGAGCAAAAAAAAAAAATTAAACCACGAAATCGTAACGCTTTCCGCAGTGTAAGTAATGTATGTAAGTAATATAAGTGTACTAGGTGGTAACTGTGAGCATGTAATATTCCACTGTCCATTAGAAACATTTCGCTGAGTGACTTAAAAGTTCTGTAATGTGAATCGAATCCCTGTATATAGTAAACATGTCCATTAAAATAATCCAGGCTATGAGCAGTCTAACATAGTTTTTGTTACATTATGAGATTTCGAGGCATTATGCAAAAAAGTATGAATCCAAGTTTAAAATTAATGGCTCTTATGAAATATTTCTGAAGGTAAACTACATTTACGAATTCTGCAAGGTGTTCTTACTAAAAGATCTGCTAAGTTGCACTCCTTTTTGAAAACCGCAATACCTGGTACATGCGTTTCAACGCCCCAAACCATCAATCACCGTGCATTTGTGATGTGTTTTTCACCACTTATCATCATCAACTCTTTATCGTATTGCGTTACACGGCACAAAAACGGCTCGCCCCGAAAAAGTGCTACCCATCCTTGTACGCTGATAATGATTTGACCACCTTGAAGATACACATTAGCCTCAAAAAAGTCGTCTGTCGATGAAAACTAAAAAGGTTTCATACACAGCAGCGTACACAGCAGCAACAAAAAAGGAACCGAAATGCCTTTTAACCACAAACCGACATCATCGGGGATGCATCTTGCCGTACGTACGAGGTTACATTTACACAAACCAACCATCCGGCCGGCCGCTTCACATTACGCAGCATCTTCATTTTCCCGGTGCGTCCTTTACGGTAGGGTACCGTGGCAAAAGGTTAACGAACGACGCAATTCTATGCCGCGCTTGGGGTTGTGAACGTTTCCGAGCATGTTTTTCCACAACGCTGGAAGGAGGAAAAGCGCGCGCAACGAAATCTGGTTGTTGTTCCTGGTTATTCCTTCAGGAAAGCCATTTTCTTTACATCGAGAGCGAGAGCGAGCGAGTGAATGGGGTTTTCTCTCAGCCACTCAGAGATTTCCCATTTTCTGGATATTGTTTTTCCTTTGCGTTTCGCTTGAGTACCATCGGGAACTCACAGTTGGGTGAGTCCCACCACATCGAGCATCACTTTCCATCCTTCGCCATACAAAAAAAAAATCTCCTCGTTTTTCGGTATTTCCACTCACGCTTTTTTTTTAAATGATCAATTATTCGTTCCGTCTTCAAACGGGTTGTTGGCAACGAAGGTTCTGGGAAGGCAACACTCGTTAGCTGTGTTATTAGCAAGTTTTAAAAAGTTCATTTACTATGCAGCGCTTCTCAACCGTGCACTGGGAGTTCATTAAATCAATATTTCGATTGATTCCGGCTTGCGAATCAGTGAACATTAGTATGGAAAATGTTTTCGATTTTTCTATTGCAGTTGAAAAGTTGCGTGAGCAATATTGTTTCTAGGTTGCTTCTAACTGCAACATTGATTTAGAATAGAGAACTCTCATTAATAATTGCTTAACTGATACCGAGTACACGTTATTGTTACCTTGTTTAAATGATAGTATTTCAAGGTATTTGTGAAAATTTCATGCATCGCACTAATCAAATTTTAAAAGTAAATTATGTTCTTACTTCGAGTATATCCCAAACACTCTTGTGAAAGTGATTTTACTCCAAATATTCACAATTTACAGAATGTGTTAACTTTATCGTAGTACAATTAAACAAGACAAAATTTTATTTCTATTCCATTGTATTTTTCGTCTTATTTCCCCTAATACTATAGCTTATAAAGGATGTAGCCTGCCAGTTGGTGGTTTCCATGGGGAATGTTCACTCACAACGGTCCAGATGGAATTTGTTAAAAATCCTGTTGTGCTAGCAAGGAATCTGGAATCGTTATGAGATGACTATCAGGTATTCAAGTTACTACATTATTTATGAAATTATAAATAAAAAATTCTCCAGCTAACTATAAGAATCAACACCATTATAAATTAATATTAAATTATAATTTATATTGAACTTCAATCGAATGATGCAATGATATAACAACATGATGATGTAACTAATAATCACATTATGTTTTACACTAGGATGCTTTTATAGTTTTTATTAACGTACAGCGTTTTGATCACTTAAGGGAATATTTTTAACGGGTCGTGAAATATCGCAAACTCGTTGTTGAACTTTGAAATTATATAATGGAATTTGAAATTTACTCAGAGAAGGAAAAATGCGGTTAAACAATCCTTATAACTTATTTTCTTATTAAATCCGTTCAAAAGAGGGATGATAGTATTCAATTTACCAATTTAACAGCGAAGGACCAAACGCTTGGGTCGGCCCGATAATAGATGCGACAGCGGCGCCGATATTCACACGGCAGGACCGGGGTTCATGTCTCATCTGGGCCGTTCCCCCATAGTGAGGACTGACTATCCAACTATGTGCGGTAGCAATAATTCTACTAAGCCATAAAATGGCAGACATGACCTAAGAGGTCATTAGGCCAAGAAAGAAAGAATGACCAAACGCTCGACAGAAATTCAATTTCCTATACAATCATAGTTCCACAGACGAATTTTCCCGAACTGAATATATGACTCCACTATAATACTTCAAAGTTCCCCATGAAGCAAGCAATATTCTATTGATTTAACTGACACTGATTCCACTGATTGATTCATTAGTTCTATTGTATGCATCAAAACACTGTAACTTGTCTCTGAAACTGTGTTTTTAGACTGGATATATTTCTACGCTTGCACCACTGCGAATTCCAATAGAAGTTTTTGGGTGAGTTAATAAAGTTGTGAACATTAACTGATTATTGTTCGTGCTGTAGAGTATATTTGCCAACCATATCTACATCTTTTCATAAAGCGTTACAGAAAGAAGATATTGGAATTCGAGAATTATTTAAATTTTTCTCTGCTCTCAACTGTCAAGATTCAGCTGTAGTGTTTTTGTTATTTGAATGTAGAATATACACGACTTTGAGGTATACTTTAACAGTAAGAATACACCTTGCCAGTGTTTCTTTTGATAAAACTTGAGTCAAACTATACATATTTTGAAAACATTTTACACCAAAGATTAATCTATAAAACAATCGCATCAAACAAACAAACAAGATTAAGAGAATAGAACTAGTCTTATTTTTATTTCATTTTACTTCAACGCGAATCAACCACAGATATCGGTTAAATGCCATCCTATTCAGCTTCTACTGACTTTAATCCAGTCAATAAGTCGAATGTTTATTTATTCATGCAGAAAATGAAGTGACAAAAACGCCATCTTATCGAAAATTCTCCTTTCGATGGATCGAATCCCATCCCACCAACCATTCGCACCCAATACACCCGATAAGCTTTCGTCAAAGCGCGAAAAACGTTGGGTTTTAACGTTACAGAAAGAAGATATTGGAATTCGAGAATTATTTAAATTTTTCTCTGCTCTCAACTGTCAAGATTCAGCTGTAGTGTTTTTGTTATTTGAATGTAGAATATACACGACTTTGAGGTATACTTTAACAGTAAGAATACACCTTGCCAGCGTTTCTTTTGATAAAACTTGAGTCAAACTATACATATTTTGAAAACATTTTACACCAAAGATTAATCTATAAAACAATCGCATCAAACAAACAAACAAGATTAAGAGAATAGAACTAGTCTTATTTTTATTTCATTTTACTTCAACGCGAATCAACCACAGATATCGGTTAAATGCCATTCTATTCAGCTTCTACTGACTTTAATCCAGTCAATAAGTCGAATGTTTATTTATTCATGCAGAAAATGAAGTGACAAAAACGCCATCTTATCGAAAATTCTCCTTTCGATGGATCGAATCCCATCCCACCAACCATTCGCACCCAATACACCCGATAAGCTTTCGTCAAAGCGCGAAAAACGTTGGGTTTTAAACACGAAGACATTCAGCTAAACATCTAATGCGCAAAAACCCCCATAACGATGCTTTGTGCTTTCACCGACCAGCTAGAACGAAACACGCACACACACACACAAAGATTAGAACATCAGCAGCGGACAGAATTGTTCTGGATTGAATGGTGTGCATAAAATCTAGCAAGTCGGTTGCCCTGGTTTCCCAATACAATCCAACCACGGGACAGGATATTGACAACGTCCTTCTTAAGCGTATGGGCCAATGTGTTCTCAATGTTGCTCCGCTTCTACCCCTAGTATTCGTAACTTTGCCCTCGTCCCCTGAAATAGCGTGAGTGAGATACGTACGTGAACGCCTTTCGACGATGGTGAACCTGCTGGAGCAGCTGCCGTGTCGTTTGCCTTCGGTTTTTCCATTCTCCAAAGTTCTGGACCTCGCTCCCTCCGTACTAAATGGGTGAGTGTGGCTGTGTGCTGGTTCGAGTTGAGATGAACTTCCCGTACGCTGTTTGTGCCGTTTCTTTTATGCCTTTCTTTATCCCTCACGAAACCGGTTCCGGTTGATTATATTATTTCATCCGGTTCGTTCTTGTGGTGTGATACGCAAACGACGCAAAACCAAAACTCTCGTTTGCTTGATGTTTGGTACTGATGGTTCGATACTATTTGTAACGCGCCACGCGATACGAGCGGATTTAGCCACTTATACACACGCGTATGTTAATCTCCTTCCCTTGGCTGATTTCACTTCACAAACACACAATGGAATGTTAACTGCAAATCGTATACTATTTTATATAGAAGTAAATAAATGTGAACTCTTCCATACACAACAACGCAATTTAAATTTTCCTTTTTCTTCAACAAAAATATTTTACGGAAAAAATATAATTTTCAGTGCACATTTCACTACTATCGTACACATCAACAGCCCCAACCCTTCTCGGATAGGGGTGAGTTTTTCTTTGTTATCACTATGCTAAAAATCATGCCCATCCACAAGTACGCCACCCTCCGATTTCCCGTCAAACACTACCGGTCGGAATGTAGGGAAATTCAAAAGGGAAAAGAATTTCGTCCAATCATTGCCGTCCCACTGGCTCACTATTGTTCTACGAGGGTAGACAAAAGCCTCCCAGTTGTTTCTATCCTTGTTTTCACCTTCCTCTTTCGCTCCGTTCCAGTACAAAGTGCAATTTGCAACGGAACAGAACTGCTAAATCCAATGTAGCGATGAGCAAAATGGGCCAACAGTCAGACAATTCTTTTCCACTCGAAATCCCAACAGACGGGTGACCACCCCCGTTGAGTTTCACATTTAAAATGGGCGACTTTTACGTCTCACACTATTATGCTTCAAAACGCACTTCAAAACTAACGGCAGTGAACCCGGAGGACACTGGTGAATGGCGTCGTTAGAAAGCGAAACTGGCGCGAAACTAATGCCACCTGGTAGGTTCGAGCATCGAAGGTAAACTGAAATACGCCATCGCTAGACTACATCGATAAGCGCCCTAAGCGTGGGACTCAGCTCAGCGTTTCGGCGTCGAGCGAAAAGGGCCACCCGCCATCAACCGTGGACTTTATCACTCGTCACTGGAACTCGACGGAACGCGACGTGAGTGGATGGATGGTTTCGGCGGGCGGGAAAATGGGTGCCACTGGGTTGCGTGGATGGGTGGATTGGTATGGTTTCCTAAGTACGTCATACATTTCCCGTCCGTTTATCTGCTGCTCGGCTGGCAAACCGTCGGCGTACAATAACATTGTTGCACAGCGCAAAAAAAGGGCGCGAGTGTTTGAGTGTCGGCCGCAGTTTTGCCCTACTCATTTTGTTTGTTGTGATTCCGTTTTTCCGGCTTGGAAGATGGATAAACGTTGAAGCGTGAGTGGAAATACCGAAAAACGAGGAGAGTTTTTTTTTATATGGCGAAGGATGGAAAGTGATGCTCGTTGTGGTGGGACTCACCCAACTGTGAGTTCCCGATGGTACTCAAGCGAAACGCAAAGCAAAAACAATATCCAGAAAATGGGAAATCTCTGAGTGGCTGAGAGAAAACCCCATTCACTCGCTCGCTCTCGCTCTCGATGTAAAGAAAATGGCTTTCCTGAAGGAATAACCAGGAACAACAACCAGATTTCGTTGCGCGCGCTTTTCCTCTTTCCAGCGTTGTGGAAAAACATGCTCGGAAACGTTCACAACCCCAAGCGCGGCATAGAATTGCGTCGTTCGTTAACCTTTTGCCGCGGTACCCTACCGTAAAGGACGCACCGGGAAAATGAAGATGCTGCGTAATGTAAAGCGGCCGGCCGGATGGTTGCTTTGTGTAAATGTAACCTCGTACGAACGGCAAGATGCATCCCCGATGATGTCGGTTTGTGGTTAAAAGGCATTTCGGTTCCTTTTTTGTTGTTGTTGTGTGCTCTACTACCTTTTTGGTGCTCATCGACCGACGACTTTTTTGAGGCTAATGTGTATCTTCAAGGTGGTCAAATCATTATCAGCGTACAAGGATGGGTAGCACTTTTTCGGGGCGAGCCGTTTTTGTGCCGTGTAACGCAATACGATAAAGAGTTGATGATGATAAGTGGTGAAAAACATATCACAAATGCACGGTGATTGATGGTTTGGGGCGTTAAAACGCATGTACCAGCTATTGCGGTTTTCTAAAAGGAGTGCAACTTAGCAGATCTTTTAGCAAGAACAGCTTGCAGCATTCGTAAATGTAGTTTACCTTCATGAATATTTCATAAGAGCCATTAATTTTAAACTTGGATTCATACTTTTATGCATAATGCCTCGAAAATTCTACTTCTAAGCTTGCATATTGTTTTTGGCATAATGTAACAAATACTATGTGAGACTGCTCATAGCCTGGATTATTTTAATGGACATGTTTACTATATACAAGAATTCGATTCACATTACAGAACTCTTAAGTCACTCAGTGGAAGGTTTCCAATAGAAAGTGAAATATTACATGTTCACAGTTACCACCTAGTACACTTACATGAACGTAAAAATTATATAAAATTTAAGAATTTTCTATCTTTACTGCCAGTGGGGACTTGGATTTAAAGATAGTATTACGAAAATATTTCTAATCCGATTTGTCCATCTCTGTTTGTTTTCGATCCACAGTTACTACTTCAGAAAGGCTTCTTCAGCTTTTCTAGTTAAATGAAAAATATAATACAGGGTTATGTTGGTTTTCAAACCAAATATTACTGAAAAATGGTAGTGAAATTGATTAGACAGGCCACTAAGCAACACCATCAACGTAAAAATCCCGTTCAGAAAGAAGTTTCAATTAGGTACAACATGTTGGCAATCCTGTCTTGATTAAAGCGATCTGATTATTTAGTTCAGAAAAATTTAAGCTAAAAATAGATACTGAGACATTAGAAGAGTACCACTATAAGAGAAGAGGAACGATACAAAAGGCGAGAAGCTAAACTTCTGCTAATATGAGGACTCATATTCGGTACCATCCGAAGTAGACTAGATGTTCGTGTTCGGCTAATGTCTATGGGCTAGTGTCCCAAAGTGACACAAACGGTCAAATAGCAACTTCAAAATGTGCCGAGTCACATTAACATAGTTTGGACAAACGTTGAACAGACAGCTTGACTTCATTTTGAAAGCAATACTTTTATAAAGACATATTCTACTGTTTAAGAAAAGTTTATCATTTTTTTTGTAAGGCATTCCACCCGTCATTTTAAACTTGTGCCAGGACTCCCCAATATTCATTACAGTTATAGGGTACGCCCAGTATTTTGTTTGGATAGCAAATATCATTCGTGCGCGCCAAAAGTTGATTCTGATAGCACATAGCACGTCTCTTGAATTTGGTGCGACAATTTAATTCGGATTTTAATCTCATGTCACCAAGTTTTATCCTAGCCATATTCCCTAAAGTCTCCATGAGTTAAAGGTTGAAGAACTGCTTTCTGTCTGATTTGGGTTTATGGCTTGACCCTTGTTTACTGGTTTCGATCGATGTCTGGTAGAAATTTCCATATTTTTGAAGACAAAACAGGGCTCGCTTGAAGCAAAATTCATACGGAATGGTAACAATAATATTCGCAAATCAACGTTGCAGTTTATTTGAAAATGTAAAATGCTTATGGGTCAAATCAGCTTAAAAAGCAGTAATTCTAATACATGGCATTACGGTGGACTATTTTTTGTCCTTGTATCATGTAAATCTAAAATTCTATTTAAAAGTACACTAAAGTACTTCTATTTAATAACGTTATACGAAGTCCCTATGAGTGCATTTAATGAATAATATTTTAGAATTAATATCCACAAATTACGGACAACAATCTGCCTTGTCTCAACCCCGAACCGCCCTCATTATCTCTTCTGAAACCATCTCAGTGTAATCTGGGCGAAAGTGCAAAAGTATGCATAGTGCTTAAAAGCTCGTTAATGAAAATTTCCATCTTAATACATCGAGATCCCTATCCAGGGACGAGTTTTCCTCTTCTGAGTTATGTTTAGATGACTTTATTATGACATCAAAACATAACTCGCCATCATTGCCACGATTCTGCCTTGTACAAGAATTCTCTCCAGGGTTATGTCTTGCTATCCTTTATGAAATCATAATATGAAACTCAAAGTTTTCATCCAAACTTCTGCATATACCAGCAGATATGTGTCCTGTTGCTTTTAAAGCACAAGAAAAGGTACGTACAAACTCCCTGCACTGTTCGGTAAACGACGTCCTAAACCATAATGTAAACTGCATTGCTATCCTCGCAGTTATCCACACCAACTAAACCTCTCCCGAGCCGGTGCATGGATCAGAGATATCAAATTATCAAACCCTACCTCGAACTGCACGGTTCCCGCATGCCGTCTAATCTCGGCTGAGGAAAGTAAAACCGTACCTGCCAGATGCACTTTACGGTCTGCCAAAGGTTTGCCCGTGTTGCAGTTGCAAGCTACACCAGCTTGCAAGCCTTACACCACCGGGTTCGTCACGCAAATGGGATGGGTTTACACGAGCATTCGGTCTTGCTAATGTTGGCCTTTCGCTTACCGAGGTGCTGCATGTGTCCAATCTTGCGAACTTACGTGTGTTTCTTCTTCTCCGCTCGGCTATGAGCCGGCTGAAGCCGAAGCACTAGTAAGTAGCATGTTTCACTCGCTCTTTAAAACCATTCCTTGGAACCCTACCCTTTCTCTTCCTCTTCTTTCTTTCGTTCCCCCAAAACGTCCTACCATTACTGTTGGACTTATTTCTAATCTCATGAATTATGAACGTAGCTCCTAAGGTGACACCCGAACGCGTCCTCCCATGCACTTGAACATTCCACGGTACACATTCCACGGTCGCAAACGGTTAAACGGAACGGATGGTAATGTCAACCTTGTCTTCCACCTTGGAATGCTTCAAACACCGTTAACAATTCATGCAATCTTGCAATCCGGATACAGGGCACGGTGTAAACAGGCTGGAGGACACTTGGCCAGCAGAAGGCTCACTTACCGTGTCATGACACAAACCCCGTCAGGTGGGTTCGGATAATAAGGCAACCCGTTCCAAGACTCCGGCTACCAGACACCCAACGCGATCCCTGACAAACTCTTCCCAACACAATGACGTCAGTGTGTGAGTGTGTGGTAAGGTCCTGCGAAGGTACTGTGCGAAGAAAGCGGGACAAACGACACAACTCCTTCTCGAAAGGACCGTTGGGAAAAAGCTTTACAACTTTGCACACTGCACACAATACGGCGTGCTTGGCGGCTGAATGATACTGATCATCTTGCAACCCCTTAAGACCGTACGGGTGTGATCCACCAGATCTGCCTGGCCATTCTTAAAGGTGTGTGGATGTGTTTACAAGTGAACCACTTTCACTCCGCGTGTGTGGCTTGTTTTCGAGGCAATTTGCACTGCCACTGCCGGTGACGATGTGAAGGTAGACAGCTTTTCGGTATCAGGCAGTACAATTGTACCGGGGAAACACTCTTGATGGTCGTACTGGAGCGGTTTGATTGTATGGCAATGCATGAGAAACGAATTCGTGGAACAGCATTAAGATACAACACTGGTTTTGTATTATGGTTATCATCAAAGCTAATTAAAAAAAAACTTTCCTACAATTCTACTTTTTAGTTCTTAAAGACATAAGGGACAATAATCTCTAAATTTAAGCATAATGGGTTTAAGTTAAGGCAACAGAACGATAATTATAATCGATATTTAAATGAAATTGATGTTGCCTTTAGAATACCCAGTATCAAGTTTTTCCTAACTTCTATTAGAGTTTATTTTTGGTTAATATGGCAAACTGTTACGGAATGTTTTTTGTTCCATACTCATTGCTTTAAAATTTCAGTTTGAAATTTCAGTTTGAAAGTGATCGTGTTAATGTTATGTGTGTGGCGTTTAATGATGTGCCTGAACTATTCGACTTTAATGTTTCCAAGTCAGCGTTTCGTGAGCGTTTGCGTATTTTTAGAAACTAAGATAACTTTAAGAAATTAATGTAGACTGATGTCCGATGAATAACGTTAATAAATAAATTGAATTGAAGTTTGTTAAAACAGTTATACTATGGCTACAAGCAATTCTAGGATGATTTCTGCACGATACCTTTGGTGATTTGATAAAAAATAAATTCCCAAGAAACATTTCGTTTGCTTTAAAGTCATAAATTTGCTTTATTGATTTTTTTTTCTTCATTGTATAAGTTATAAACTGTTATAACATTGTAGCTGTAATGATGTAACACGTTTAGAAGGATAGGTGTAAGCTTATCCGAACTCGGTTTTATAGCTTTGTGGCTGTATGTGTCCTTATTACCGCGGTAAGTCACCCTTAATTAGAATAAAATCACTACAACATATGATTATAAAAGGCACAGTGCATGCTTATCTACGGTTCTATTAAGGCCCTGAAAATTTTAGAATATATAAGTTATAAACTGTTATAACATTGTAGCTGTAATGATGTAACACGTTTAGAAGGATAGGTTTAGTATTTTCACCCGGCAATACTGTCAACGATCAGATCCGTTTGTCATCCAAACCGATCAAGCGATCTCTCTCTTCCGTTGACCTTTGACACGAACGGACGTTAAAAGACCGGTGTAAATAAAAACGGCATTAAGCACGATGTGAGTGTACCATCATAACTTATATAGTCGGAACTTTGGGAGAACGAAATTCATCGACGATAACTCTCGAGACATCGGCACATCCATCGTGGTTCAGCAGATAAGAGAGTTTTAACGTTTTGGCGAATTCCCGACTTCTAAAGAGAACCTCGAGCAACCGGTAAAACCATCTCTGGACGAACACCAGCAGATTTGTGCTGCTCGTAAAACACGTGATCCCGGTACATCTATAGCGGTGCGTATAAGTGTGATTGTGTAGAATAAGTAAATACACGAACAAAAGATCGAACGATGGAAGAGGTTATTAAAAATATGCAAGAACAAATTGTTCATTTAACGCAGAAATTAGAAGAGCAAACATTGTTAAATAGCTCACTCACTTCAGTTGACGCTGCGGTTCAATTTAGCAAATTACCAGACACATTAAAGTATTTACCGGAATTTTCGGGAAACACTACTACACTCATGACCTGGATAGAGACTGTAGAAAGAACACTTAGCTTGTGCAGCGGCTCAGAAAACAGCATCGTGTACCAAATGTGGTTAGGTCATGTTAGAAATAGAATCGTTCACAAGGCAAACAAAGTATTGTTGAACAAAAACTGTGCGCTTAATTGGGATGTTATAAAAGAAACATTATTAGAACATTTTCTCGAAAAACGTGACTTAGGAACTATAACCTCGGAAATATTTAGACTAAAACAAAATGATGTATCCTTATCCATGTTCTACGACCGTTGCGAATCGCTGTGTAGTGAAATTCAAACAAATATTTCGCTTGATAAGCAAAATGCAGGGCACGAAAATGCAATAATGAGAATAATGGAGCTTATGATTAAAAACGCGTTTATGGATGGGTTAAACGGCGACTATACAAAATTTTTACGGGCAAGCAAACCCGAATCATTAAAGGATGCGTATAAACTAGCAGCGGAATTGCAATCTACCGATAGAAGAACCACTAGAAGAAACCTTCAAGATACACGACAGATAAAACCATTAGCAACTCAACGTACACAAACACCAACAAAGGTAGAAAAAATGGATGTTGATCCATCGTTTAGACAAAATTGGCAACCTATTCCTAAAGCGCCTAGTAACAGATACCAGAATTCCTTTAAAACGAATGTCCCTCCTCGTTTTCATGTCGAAGAAATAACCAATGTAAATCAAGCAGAAGATTACGTAGACGATTTAAACTTCTCAAATAGCTCCAACAATAAATCAGACAATTTCATACCTTACATCAAATTGTGTAATAATTCCGGAATTGAGATGAAATTTCTGATAGATACAGGAGCGAACAAAAACTACATTCGTCGAAGCTTAGTTGATTATGAAAAATGTTGTCGCGTGAAACCACTAACCGTGCGTAGTGTGAATGGATTGTATAGGGTGGATCGATATGCGAATTTCAATCCTTTTCCGCAAATTTTCTCTGCAGATAAATTTAAATTCTATGTTTTTGATTTTCATCCATTCTTTGATGGTTTAATAGGCTATGAAACACTTAGAAAATTTGCAGCAAATATTCGAACAGGTGAAAATATTCTCGATATATCTGGCTTTAAAATACCCATGTACGAAAATTTTCCAGAGTGTCCAAGTGTTTATTTAAAGGCGAATGAATGTCAGATTGTAGCAGTTAGAACATGTTACGATAACGGAGAATTTTTTATTGAGACCGAGGAAGAAATTTACCCAAACATTTTTGTTCTTCCAGGGCTATACAGCATCAATAATTCTGTTTCGCATGTTATTATTTGCAATAGAAATAATGCATCCAAAACTATAAGGTTCAAAGACCCAGTTCAATGCACTATAAATAATTTTGAAATACCTGCTTTCATAAGCAAGCAAACTAACCAACACAATAGTATTCCGGTTGATTATATTAACCAGATAAAAACGGAACATCTGAGTGATGAAGAAAAAAATAAACTTAGAAAACTAGTTTCACAATTCAAAGATATTTTCTTCATGGATGGCGAGGTACTTACATTTACAAATGTAGTAAAACATCATATCAGTACGAAAGACGACGTTCCTGTTTACACAAAATCGTACAGATATCCATACTGTCACAAAGCCGAGGTTCAAGGTCAAATTGAAAAGCTTTTAGATCAGGGAATAATACGACCATCTAACAGTCCTTGGTCATCGCCTATATGGATTGTACCCAAGAAGAAAGATGCAAGTGGTAAGCAAAAATGGAGACTAGTAGTCGATTATAGGAAAATTAACGATAAAACTATAAGCGACCGTTACCCAATTCCAAACATAACAGAAATCTTAGATAAACTAGGAAGAAGTATGTATTTTTCTACGCTGGATCTTGCTTCTGGCTTTCACCAGATCGAAGTGTATGAGAAAGACATACCAAAAACAGCGTTTAGTGTTGACAATGGCCATTATGAGTTTGTCAGAATGCCATTTGGTTTAAAAAATGCGCCGTCCACGTTCCAACGTGTCATGGACAACGTTCTCAGAGCTCATATTGGAAAACATTGTCTGGTTTATATGGACGATATTATTATTTTTTCCGCTAGTTTGCAAGAGCACATTTTAAATTTAAGAGCAGTTTTCGAAACTTTAAGGAAATATTCTCTAAAGATTCAACTTTCTAAAAGCGAATTTCTACAGAAAGAAGTAGCATTTCTTGGGCATATTGTTACTCCGCAAGGTGTGAAACCAAATCCAGAGAAAATTTCAGTTATAGAAAATTGGCCGATTCCACAAAATGAAAAGTCTTTACGTGCATTTTTGGGAGTTTTGGGATACTATAGGAAGTTCATACAAGATTTTGCTAAAATTACAAAGCCACTAACAGCACGGTTACGCAAAGGAGAATCTATAACACTATCTAAGGATTACGTGTCAGCTTTTGAAAGATGTAGGAAAATTCTCAGCAGCAGTCAAATATTAATCTACCCAGACTTTGAAAAACCTTTTGTATTAACCACCGATGCATCCAAATTTGCAATTGGTGCAGTACTCTCACAAGGAACAATTGGACGGGATAAACCAGTTTCTTTTGCATCACGAACTCTCAATAAGCATGAAGAGAATTATTCAACTATAGAAAAAGAGTTATTAGCTATTGATTGGGCATGCAAACATTTTAGGCCCTACTTGTATGGACGGAAATTCATACTTTATACAGATCATAAGCCTTTAACTTATGCAATGAATCTAAAAGATCCTCATAGTAAGTTAATTAGATACAAATTAAGATTAGAAGAGTATGATTATGAGATACGCCACAGACCAGGTAAACAAAATGTAGTGGCAGATGGATTATCACGAATGAACCCCATAGAAGAAATTAACAACTCTAGTATGACAGCCCATTCAGCTGATAGTGATGATGGTCATGCTATACAAATGACCGAATCTCCTATTAATTTCTTTAAAAACCAGATTATTCTGGAACTGCATAGCGATAATGAAGAAAAACGTGAAGAAATATTTCCTCTAGTTTTTCGTCGTACTATAAGAAGAATTCAATTTAAAACAGGAGACTTTATTTCATTATTTAGTAATAATTTACACCCAACGCAAATTACATGCATACTTTGTCCACCAGTTCTTATAAGTAAGATGCAAGAAGTTTTCAATAATTATTTTTCGCAGACGAAACCATCAAAAATTAGAATTTCACAGTCTATTTTACAAGATTTGAAAACATCAGAGGAACAAAATGAAATTATAGAAAAAATTCATGAACGAGCTCATAGAGGAATAGAAGAAAACTATAAAGCAATTACACAAACATATTTTTTTCCAAAAATGAAGGAAAAAATTCGTTCATATATCAATCTCTGTAAAATTTGTCTCGCAAACAAATATGAAAGGCATCCATACAAAATCAAATTCGCCGAATCGCCTGTTCCAACAAAACCACTAGATATTATTCACATGGATATTTTCATCTCTCAACCTAATCTATTCCTTACTGCTGTAGACAAATTATCGCGCTACGCTATGATTATTCCTTTAAAATCCCGTTCTATTGTGGACGTTAAACGTAGCTTTGTTAAATTGATCACAACATATGGTACACCAAAATTAATTGTTTGCGATAATGAATTAGCATTTAAATCTATAGAAATCAGAAGTCTTCTGCAAAGATTGAATATAGAAGCACACTTTACACCATCAAACCATAGCGAGGAGAACGGAATCATAGAAAGATTTCATTCGACATTGACTGAAATTTTTCTTTGCATAAAAGAAAAGTATAATGATTTATCTAACAAAGAAATTTATAAAATATCAACAACCCTATATAATTCAACCATTCACAATGCGACAAAAATGAAACCGATTGAAATATTTTTTGGTATAAAAGAAAACGACGAACGACAACTCAATCTGGAACGAATTTTAGAAAATAGAAACCAATTGTTTGATGAAATAGTATTACAACTTCAAAAATATCAAAAGAGGACATTAGACAATCATAATTGTAATAGAACTAACGAACCAACGTTTATTGAATCGGAATCTGTTTACAACAAGAGGCAAGGAATCAGAGATAAGAAAAAAGCGAAATACAAAAAAGTAGTTGTCAGAGAAAATCGTAGAAAGTCATTTGTAGATAGTAGATTTATAAGATTGCATAAGTCTAAAGTAAAAAGGAAAAGGAAAGTGTAGTCTCTAAGTAATTCTGTATTGTGCTCTTACATAGGGGAATTAGAGATATTCTTTAAATTGTAAGCCCTTTGAAAATATTTTAGAGTTAGATCAATCGAGGACGCTCGATCTTAGCCCCCCGAGTAGTTATAAACTGTTATAACATTGTAGCTGTAATGATGTAACACGTTTAGAAGGATAGGTTTAGTATTTTCACCCGGCAATACTGTCAACGATCAGATCCGTTTGTCATCCAAACCGATCAAGCGATCTCTCTCTTCCGTTGACCTTTGACACGAACGGACGTTAAAAGACCGGTGTAAATAAAAACGGCATTAAGCACGATGTGAGTGTACCATCATAACTTATATCTTCACCAAAATATTATAGTTTTAGTTTTTATGTCTTAAAAATAACATGAAAACTGGCAATTAGGACAATTTTTATGCGTCTAAATCGTAATGTAAAAGCGGTTTTATGAACGTCTTAAATCAAAGCTACTTATCATTTCTTTATGCACATGAAGATCATAAGGACTTGTCGTGTTCAGATCAGCTTTTCTCATATGTACCAATTTTAAGATTATAACGATTTTTCTAAGCATTTTAACGCTCCACACATGCTAATTTCTCAATTTTAGTTGCTATAAGATTACTTTATTTCTCTACAACTATGTATTTACAATGCGGAAAATTGTATAAATTTCATAATTCTTACATGAAAGCCTATAATTCTAAACTTTAATCGTCAAAAAGTAGTTCGTTTACATTTTTTACGTTTTTTGACAGTTCATATTACTTACATAAGACTTTATTTTTACCTTAAGATTTATATCATTCCTGCCCTAGAATTAAAATGTTTTAAAATTACTTACTTTTAACGTATAAATAATACTGCTTTACAAAGTATTCTCATTAAAGGCACAGAACCATACTCTTTTATCCTCAAACGATCTGTAGGAGATACCAGTGAATCTTTGAACTTAGTGCTATTAATTAGTGTTATGCTTAGTGCCAACCGATATTTCGAACAAACGTTATATGATGTTTTGCGTGAAAGTAACATTTCGCACATATTTCTTCAAGGCCGATAACGCATTTTGAAATCAAACTTAAAGCATTTTCAATAAATTTAAGATTTAAAAACAATATACATGATGTATTTCATGCTATTTGGGGCGGTCCGGTGGTGATGCGTCAGCGGCGCCGGTCTTCACACGGCAGGACCGGGGTTCAAGTCTCATCTGGGCCGTTCCCCCATAGTGAGGAATGACTAACCAACTATGCGGTATCAATTAGTCTAGTAAGCCAGAAATGGCAGGCATGACCTTAAGAGGTCGTTAGGCCAAGAAAGAAGAAGAAGAAGATGTATTTCATGCTAAGGTTTGATAAAGTATCAACTGCAGCTAATGCGCAAGGTATTAAATTACTCACAAACCAAAATCAAATCATAACTTAAGCACTTCGAGGAATTGTATGAGAGAAACGGTTAAAGTGGAGTTGATTTCTTCCTTGTAGACATTATCGAAGTAAAGAAATAATTGTAAGAAATGATCTTAACAGTGTTTTTAAATTAAGCGCTTAAGACCCTTTTAGACGTTACAGAGCTTTATTAAAAACGTGTAAGAGACCCTAAAATCTTAATCGTCTTGAAATAAATAATAGTTTAATGGGAATAACAGCAATATAACAACTATGAAAAACTTGAAATACTTTATGGAAATAATAAATCAAAGAAAACAGGTTTCCTAGTTTCTTGGGCTAACTTGCAACCCTACATCACCCACATTCTACTTGGTGTTAGCCAAGCTTGCCGCTCACATACCGATTAGGACTTATCATCTAACTTTTTTGACGTAAAATCTGGCACCATTGCTTATCAAAACATCTCCATCGGTTTTGGCTCGTTATTTCACTACCGGTGTCCCCTTTGACACATTTGATGCAAAACTTTGAACCTCAGCCGATCACGTTGTATTGTTATCGTAGTAGTAGGTATCGTAGTACACCGTTTAAATGGCCCGGATATAAGTTTCAATTTTTTGTTTTCTTAAATTAATCCTCAGTAAACATCGGATTCGGATTAAGAGGAAGTAACACACAAAAACAACTTTTCACGTTCTTTCCTTAAAAAAAGTAAGACCTTCCTTAAGCCGATCAGAAGAAAAACAAACTCCTCTGCTCTCTCTCTCTCCCCCTCCACTGCCTCCACCTCCTTCCACCTACTTTCATCTTTATTTCATTACGCACCGCACACACTCAGCACCGACAACCGCCACGCAACGGAACCGATTCGTCTCGCGCTCGCTAAAAATAATTAACCCATCAAAGTGTGCGAAAGAGTGCACGAATGATCGCCAGCGCCACCATCATCATCAGCATCATTGCCATGGACCCACACAGCTCGTCAACAGCTCGGCCGCTCGGGAGCCGTAAAATGTAGCCGTCCGATAGCGCGCAGTTTTCACATTCGTAAGCAAATTCTTCATCCATGGACGAGGCCAACACTGCGCTTCAGCTGGGGAAGGGTTGGTAATAATCTTCTTGTTTATGTTTTCATATCGTCCATCGGTGGTCGGTGGTGCACGATTTTCGTTGAGGCAGCAGAGCAGAAGCGGATCGAAAAAATAAAACGATCTCACAAACAAACACCGCGTCGCCTTCTTCTGTGTACCGTAGGCGATCCCTTCCAATTGATTGAGCAAATGTGTCTGTGTTGCAGTTCTATTGGGAACCATCGGACGTAAGGTTGAGGGATGAATTTAGGTTAGATGCGGTCATGCCGACTGGCAAGGGCTCGTTCACATCCGCAGCAATTGCTCACATTTGCCATTTCAATTAACTGACACACTCCCGGCGTCCTGTGTTTCCATTCGAACGAAACAAAAATAACACCCCAGAACTACGCCGGACCGGACAGTCTAAATGCATTTAATGGAGCATCGAAGAAATGATCGTTACGACTCGTGCATATTGGTCCGCCATTTTGCAGGTGCATAACAATAGCGGCATCGATACGTTAAATATAGCGCTCGCTTGACAAGTGATCATAAATTGTGCTCCACACAGCCATCCCGCAGGATCGTTTTTCTGCTGTTGATAAGTGCACTTAACAGTTTATTCTCGCTCCCCGTTGGCGGACGTTGAAGTTAAGAAATTAATTTATCAACGATGTAACCAATTGGCCTGACTACTCCAAACGGCTTCTTCTCGAACGGGTGTACCGCACCCAAAGATAATTGTCGTTTGTCTTATCGATCGACCGTCCGCTGGTGGCAGCAATGCAGTTCCAATGCCTGTTGCGTCACGATACGGAGATAATAAAATGGGCGCTAAACATACCTGCAACTTACTTAGTGCGACACATTTGTAGGATAGACGCGATAGATCTGTCCGCTATCAACTTACTTACGCTCGCACGTATTATCTACATTATCTTTAGCAATAAATAATGAAGTAACAAAAAAATCTCCACTATCTTGTTGCGTTTTTTTTAACCGAGCTACCGATTTCCAACTCATTAGTGACACGTGCTATAAAAAAGGGAAGATTAAACAGAACGAATTTATCATGCGTCGTCTTTATGTCTTGCAGTGGTTGGCGATAGCTTTGTTTGGGTATACTTTATTGACGACAGACCGGTTGTGTCGAAGTACTTGTGGTATTATCGTGATTGTGACTAATGGGAGGCGATTGTTTTCAACGACCAAGTAACGTGTAAACGTCTCGATTCACGTCTGTGATGTTCCATGTATTGCTTAAGAAGCAAGGGATTCGATAAAAGCTTGATAATTTGAGGCATCATCAACAGATATGGGCCCAAAAATGCAACTATCGATTGACAATGCAACGTAAGCTATGAGATTGCATACTTTCAGGCGTTTTCATTATTGTTTCGTTGTATATTTATTCTTGCAAAATGACAAATAAATTTACCACAAACTTGCAATGCCTTTTTATGTTCCATAAGCCGAAACACCACCCATTCGGTAACCGCAAGTGCCAACTTTCACTCTCTTCATTATTCCCATTATCTTATCCGTGTGGCTTCCAAAATTAAAACACATTTCCCAAAACTGCCTGTCGTATGCAAAATTTTAATTTGCTCGTATCGTTTACGAACGCACGACACGTTACGGATGCGCATGAACCCAAGCCCCGGCAATTCCTCTAGACGTGCGGGCTATTATTCATTCGCTTTCGCCAACACCTGTTCTGTCGCACGCTCAGAGACAAGGACAAACAAACGACCTCGCTCCAACACCGTCTCGTACACTGGCTGACAATGATAAATACCCCGCGGGTAGTCCGGAGTCTTCTCAGAAGCCCTTACAGTCTTGGCGTATCCTGCGAAAAAGCACAATTACGCACCACGCCGAAACAACGGTGGGCATGAGTTTTTGGGTATGTCTAAATTTCACTCACTAGCCTCACCATGTAAGGTGCGGATAAATAAACACGGCACATTGTTCCGAGGGTGTGTTTTCTGCGTATCATAACCAAAACGGTCGTGTGGAAATGATAGACTGGTAAAGAAAGACAACATTACCAAGCAATCGGTCACGAGTGTGCTGCGGCAGGAAATAAGCTTCCAAAGCTGAGATACTCTGGTAGACGGATAGCGAAATGACAGGCATTTTTCCTTGGGTAATATCAACTTCTAACCGCTGAATATGATATGACACGGGAGCAGAAATATATATGGGTGTTGATAGAAATCTATCTTCGTACCAAAATCTACTAAAAGATAATAAATTACCACATCATTGACTATTATTTAAAGCGATTAAAGGTATGTCCAAACAGACCAAACGGCATTCCTCTAAAGAAACAAACTTAAAGTAGCAACTCCGTCTATGTTTGAATTGCTTTAAGCTTCAACAACATCTTACTTTACAGGTGACTCAATGGCCGCTGCTTCCTTCGTGGAAGGCGTGCATTAATTATTTTCGAACCTTAAACTTCCGGCAGCAAAAGAGAAGTCGTTTCGTATACGTTTTCTTCTTATTGGTAAGCGCGCTCTTAAACCTGGCACTAAACAAACTTTTATTCAAGAGTACTTTCGTAGTGAGTAGAGTATAATTAGCACTATTGAAGTAACATCATTTCATGACTTCAAAGCGAAAGCTTGCAAGCTTATTGAATTATGCATCAAAGATTTGTAAGCGAGGCCTGCCTTTTACCAGTAGGAAGATTATTCAGAACCTTTCAAGGTTAAGGGCGCCTTAGCAATTGCTCGAATTCAACATTAAAAATTGATTTATTTCGACAGTTTTTTTTATTTTAATAATGATGACCGAATAGTCTTATAAAGCCGTTATACTTAGAACTAATTTACAAATAATAAACCTTTACTTTAGTTAGGACACCCAGGTGTGTTTGGTTGTTTTGTTGCGTGGCAATCAATCATCTAAAGTCGAAGTCCTGTTCCGAGCGAGTATCTGTATTAGGAGATGACAACTTATCCCGGAGATGACAACTTATCCCGGAAGCTTCGTTGTCAAGTATTCAGCATTCTCTCAGGTCTGCATCTCTCAACAGATCCTGAATATCGGAACTTTTCATAACTTTCCAATGGGTTGTTATCAGCTGTCTTGCTCTCCACACGACAAGAATCGTCATCCGAATCAGAAGTCACTAACTAACCATTGAGTTGACCTGTCCTATGCACAGGAGATGCACGCCCAAAGCGAAATGGTAATATCTAAGTCTAGAAATCATTAGAATGAACACTCAATCTCCTGCGAAGCCATGGATATATCTAGGATGCTTTGGAAGTGTCACATAAGTTCATCTGTGTCCCATATAGTCTGCTTCCGAGCCATGCAGAGATATTATGTGTCACGTATGTCCGCATGAAACAGGATCAGCTTGCCGAATATACATCCTTTTTGGTACATTGACCTGCCTTTTCTGCCTCGGCAACTTATTGAAGACTACAAAATTGAGTTGCCTTATTCTTAAATTAAGTAAGATGTGTAATTGCGGATATCTGACACTTCTTTTTATTGACCACATACTCACAGCTTTTCGTAGACAAGTTAATTATCGGCTGAAGAATTTCTCGTGTAGTATTGCTCTAATCATGCAGTATGGAGCTGACTAATGACCCCTATGTTAATTGTGTTTTATGTGTAACATTTCGTTTTTGTTATTTCTTGTTGGTACTGTACATGATCCATTTGATCAGTGTTGTGACCCGGCCTGCCGATCCCTGATTACTGCAGTCACTCACCGCTGACAATCCTGCCAGCGTGTTGATGTGTTCGTGAGAGCGGTAGGTCTGGGTAACGTTACCAGGGGCAATGAACGAGAGGGCCTGGCGTGTAAGCGGACATTCCTCTATTAACGGTCCTCGGGACAAGCGGTACTTTTAATTGTAATATATTGTATCTGTTTTAAGAAAAAGGGTTTAAGTTCTTCGCGTGTTATTTATTAAATCTCCGTTTTTTTTTATATCACGACCTTTCGTCTACCCGTACAACCCAAAGATACAAAAATCAGTTTACTGGAAATCACTAGAATTTATTGGAAAACAAAAGTATCTGTAATCGAAAGATTTTTGAAGCGAAAATTCATTTAGCTATGAGTGGCTTAATATTAGTGAATATTTTATTAATTACAAGCTTCAATAAGCTTAATATAAGCTCCAAATCACAAGTATAATCAACTGTAGAAAGACAAACACAGATAAAATAGTTAAATGGTGTTCCGTGTAAACAATATCGTGCATTGTACAATAAACCATATTTCCTTATCTGCTCAACACTTCAATCCAAGGTGAATACTACCAAAACATGTTGTCTAATTATGTTATCATTCGTACATGACTACGTCCTAAATTTAGATCTGATAGAAAGATAATAAACAACAACAAAATATGCGTGATGTCAAACCTGCTTCACAGTTCTATGCAATCGGAAAGCTGTAGCTACCTTAATTGAATATCCCTTCATTCTAAGTCTTCCCAGAAAAAAAGATTAAACCTAATTATCTCCTGCAACCACAAAAAAAATGACTCAGTAAAATGTCCTTAAATAATTAACTCTTAATAAAAGAAGCTCTGGGTAGGGTTATGAACTGCACCAGATTCAATCTGTATTCATCGCAATTAGATATCGCCCGGTAAATCTGCTTAGCCTTATCTGTACTACCCCAAATCCCAAACAAGCTTGATCACCGTCGCCTAAGCTATCGCGGTAAGCTATTGCTCCTTGCAAACATTAAAGCTTTCTGCGAATAAAAAAACCAAACTCCCATCACTAAGCAGCTTCCATCGTCGCGACGGTCTCTACGCAACACGAAGGCACTGCTAAGCGTTGGAGAAGCATCAATCCAATTAGCATAATGATAAACCATGATTTGAGCCATGACTTTACCGGGTAATTTCACGCTAGCCCCATACACCCCGAAACAGAACCGCTTTGGATGAGTTTTTAAACCTTAAGTAAAAACGGGAAAATTGCAGCTTCTTTCTGGTCTTTCTAATTGGAGCAACACTTTGATAAAGTTCCCGTGATTTCTTACAGATGTTCATGCGCTTCAGGCCTCACGCTTAAATCCAGCCCCACTTAACGCAGACCATCAATCAGCCAAACTATCGGCTTCTTCGACTGTCTAATACTGCGATCGTTTTCCGAATCTTTCAGCACTAAATCACATTTAAGGGGTTGGTAAAAAAAACTTTAAACGAACAGAATAAATCGTCGCTCTCGGTTTGTGGCCTCCACCGAGAAGGGGCTGTTTGAAAGGTTGTCTCGTAAATAAAATACTTTGCGAGCGTAGGAACGGATCGTTCTCACTGGACTGGACTGGCGCGCGTTACTTTATGGTTGGATTTCGAACCAAAATTTGAACCCGAAACCAGCCACCGAGAGCACCGATTGCTCAGTGAAAGTTATTACTGACACAACCATTAGACTGCCCGACTGCGGAATGTAAGCTTACTTTACAGTGTTTCGATCCCATACACCTTTTCGCCAAGGTGAACAACCGACGAGTGAAAGAAACAAAACACCGAAACGGTTTCACCATTTTGTACCACAAAATAAGGATAGAAGAATAGCGTCTACAAATGTCGGTCGGTACTTACCTTCTCCATTAAACTTTCAGCACGTCGTGCAAAGGAAGCTCGGCGATCCTGTGCGCTGCTCATGGTTGTGTCAGCTTTTAGCTCTAGGCCGGCCGATAACACTCGAAGAAGCGGATGATTTACACCACCAGAAAATTGGATAATAGTAACACTTAGAACACACACACAACACGACACAGTTGTTTTTTGCTCACAATGTTTGTCTTTTTTGTTGTTGCTACTTTAATTCACTATTGGCTGTAGGTTGAGAAGAAAACACCGATTAGAGTACACCGTGCTGGGAAGCATGCGTGTAAAAACCTTTCTGTCAAACGGTTGATGGAGGTTCACTTTTTGTTGGTATTTTTTTAAAGAATAAAACGAAAAATGGAAGAGAAGGTCCATTCTTATTCTTTGCGCTGAACATCTCAACATCAATCTTTTCCGTAGGTACGTTCGCTGGTGGCGCTTCAAAAGCTTTTCGGGAAACATAATTAATCAATCAATAATACATCACTCGGACAGGTTGCAACTGTTACGCGATATTTTGCACAGCACCGTCTTACTAATAGTAAATGTTTCGAGCGATATAACACAAAATTGTTAAGAATATATTAACTGTTTTGTAATAGAAAACTTAAAAAAAACCCTCCTTAAAGTACCACCTATTTCTCTTATCACGAAATCGACTCACTTGTTGCCCCTTTGATTTCTTTCCATAAATCCCACACTTCAAAAATAAACTAACTCCCTATCAGCACGACCGTATCTTCGATTACGCTTTAGCATTAATCATCCTCTAATGCCTGGACATTTTTTTTTTGTTGAGGAGTGCAAACTAAAAAAAAATCACCCACAAACGAACGTCTAGGCCACCAATCACCAAATAATTACCAACCATCGTACCGTTGATGCGAACGTCACACGTGAACGGAATCTACTAAATTTCAATCCACCGCCAAATGCACATTTGACGAGCGCCAGTACCGGCATCTTATCAACGCGCCTGTTATGTTTTTTTTGTATGTGGAGCTGGTGTGTGAGTGTGTGTGTGTGTGTGTGTGGGGCCGCATATAACCACCCCGAACCCCAAACGTCATGATAAGAATGTTGAGCTGGCGTGAACGTTAAGACGGCAAGCTCCAGATGCTGATCGACAGCTGGTTCGTCGGGTGTGAAATCACAACTGTTGTTGGTAGCAGTGTTCGACACGTTGATAAGGCGACAACAATTGACGGGGAAGCTCTACCGAGTGAGCACTACTAGACGCCGGCAAGTACACTCCCTAGCCACCGTATGTGACACAGGAACGGAGTACGTGTGGTAAGATAAAATTAACCTTCAAAAACTGGTTGATCACACCCCAATCAAACAGGGGCCCATGCTTTGATGAGTAAGAAATTATTGGGTTGGAAAATCGATAAACTATGTATGTGGCTATTCTGGTGTGAGATTTTGTTGCGCTATCAAATGACTTCCGTAATTGTCCCGTAACACCGTTCTAAATGGTGCTACATCGTTACGCGTCCAGCAAATGTGATTTATGTGCCAGAACTGGCTCTCCCAGGCAATCATATCCAACCGGAAATCTTTTCGCCAGAAGAAAAGCGAACCAAGAAACGTAGTCTCAACTGATCGTTATCGGAAGCGAAAAACAAGCAGCAAAAAAAGCACGAACAACAGTCCAACAGTTGTCGCTGTCCGGCTGTCGTAAAGCTGGTCAGGCAATTATATTCCCATCACAGGCATGACTGCCAGCATGTCGTACAAACAAGTACCAGAACAAGCCGGGCCCGGGGTGTTGCGCCGCACCACGAATGCAATATAAACTCCCAACACACCCGGTACCGAGACTTTGCAACAACGCACCCGGTCGCCACCAAATGGGCGGTAGACCCCCAGGAGAGACAAAGCACATAACGCACCGTGGAACATGGGTAACGATAAGTTTTAATTAAATCGAGCGAGCGGACAACGTCGTGCGTGTTGATAGTTCACTCGCCGTAAGAAGACGCTCGCCCGGGCGTTCGGTTGGAAGGAATTTGGAGAACACACATAGGAACACACGCGCGCACACGGAGTATCGTTCTGTACAAATTATACAAAACGACCCCGTTCGCCTTCGTCTGCCGTTTGGGGCGAGAGCTGGTTTGGATCTCCGGCAGGCTAGTTAGGCGCTGCCCTAACCTCACACTTCGCTTCGGGGCGCAGTGAGCTGCTGCATCCGAAAACAAGTAAATTAACTTTAATTACTATTTATTGCTCGGGCGAGTTTGTTTATCGGGACCGATAACTCTAGTAGTCGCCACGCAGCTAGTTAAAGCGCATAATTCAAGTTCTCGTTTGACAAGACAACTTGGAGAGAAACCTGGATATCTATACTGGGGTTGCTGGTCACTTGCATAGTATGTGTCACCCAAAGATCATCGTCGGTCATCTCTTAAGACTTAGCAGGTCTTTGCTGTTCGGTAAGGCAAGAGTCCGATTCCGTCCGATCGATAAGCCGGTCAATTGCTGCTCCGGGCACGTACACCGGAATATGGCGACGCGCTATCGAAGCATTATCGCACACGGAACATAGCCAGCAGCAACAACAACAACAACAAACGACAACATCAACATGGGGACTGCATTGCGCTCCCAACTTTCCACCTCCTCCCACCCCAGTTGGATCCATTTAATGTAAACAAACAGAAGCACTACAAACGCTCGGCGCGGGTTTCGATTTCAAAAAACCGCGTCGTTTCCCTCGGGCCCATGTTCAATTTGACTTTATGATTTTCCATCAATTTGTTAACTACGAGCAAGTTTGTGAGAATCGGCAGCTAGCTAGGTAGGAAGCAGCCAAAGAAGTTCTCGGGCGGTAGTCCGAAAACAACACATTGTACAATGTCAATGAATGATAATCTTTGTTGCGACAAGTGTGTCCGTGGAACGGAACCGTGTATCCGCAAACAAACGACTTTATTCGATGTTTTGGCATCCAGAAATCGCTCTTTCTCTATCGCTCTGGCGCACTCTTTCAAGATAAACAGTATAGTTACACGCGCAAGTGTAACAACGAAACGCGTCGAAAACAACAACGTCGAGGTCATAGCTAGCCCAGACTCTTGCCACTATTCGCGGCTAACAAAGAACGTAAACACCTCGCAACACAAACCAATGTTTGCACAAGCGGCGCAATTTTGGAGTCACCTTCGGTGGATATTGTGCTAGAATCTAATAGTCTAATTGGGGGAGCTATATCTATTGTGGAACATTAACTCTCATTTAATTCCAAATTGCTTCACTTCGTACTGTCGTAGCTTCCCGTAAATAAACCAAAACAAATAGCACTTTATTCAGTGCTAGAGGTACCTATAGCGTACCATTGCTACGTGCCTAGAATATTATTGTGCATCAATCTGCATCGACACGTGCTGATCGTCAATTCTCGCACATGGGACGCTAGACTATCGACCACCGGCACTACGGGAGCAGCAATTCCATATTGACCCGGTCGTTCGTTATCGATAAATTCGTTTGACCATTTGATTTAATTTGTTATGGGTTGATCTCGATTCCAAGGTTTTTCGCGCATCCACCATGAGATTCAGCTGTATAGTGCCAAACTCACGAAGGAGAAGGTGTGAAAATGTACCCACACCTACACCATTCTGGGCCAATTGTGTATCGCATGTTTAAGCTCCCCCTAACATCTTCCATTCCGCCCTCGCCCGTCATCTCGTCTGCCGATTGTTTCGAACTCTCGTTTAAATGCTCATCAATCGGATGAGTGAGCAGATGAGACACCGCCGATTTCCGCGATGGGTGTGCGTGATTGGAGACGTACCAAAGTGACAGAGATTTAAAAACAATCACAATTACCGTTGGGGTTTGGTAATGCTTCGTCGCCCTTTCACACACCCTCTCATCAGTACGTCAGTCGACTTCTAGGCTTCTAGGCGATGGTGGTGGTGATGGTTTGGAGGAGATGCGTTTACAACTGGTACATGGTAACATTAGCTATTGTTCTACTGTCCTACGCCTTCCTGCCTTCAATGCACCACCGACACACAGGTCCGCTGGCTGAATTATCCTGAGGACAAGGTGGCAATAGGCGCAAAGGTGAAGTTCAAAGTCAGCCAAACACGACCGGTCGGCTGTGTGAGTGAGTGGCTGGTTCGGTGGTGACTGACGATCGGTAATGCACGAGATTTCGTTCGTAATCGATGATCGACGATTTTATGCAACAAATTTTCACCGTGAACACAACACACTACTAGACACTACGAACATTAGTTAAGGATGTTCTCGGTACAAGTTTTAAGGCATCAAATTTCGCACTTTTCACACTCGTGTTTTAACACACTAACTATCTGTTGCACTTCACAATTGCACAAAAACGCACACACTCACGCATACACCAGCTCCAGACTGTAGTGAAGCAACAGCGGTCTGCAGTTTTCCACGGCTGCAAAATTATCAAACGCGTTTTCCACCTCGTTCGAAAGTAACGCTCCGAATCCGGGAATCCGTCCGATCAGATTACACAAATCAAACTGACCGCCCTCGAATCGACGCAACGGCACAAAA
The DNA here is from genome assembly GCA_002091835.1 of Anopheles maculatus. Taxonomy (NCBI): domain Eukaryota; kingdom Metazoa; phylum Arthropoda; class Insecta; order Diptera; family Culicidae; genus Anopheles; species Anopheles maculatus. Next base: position 183,178 of record KZ061928.1, on the reverse strand, counting down.
CACCCGACACACAGCAGGAGAGAGGTGTGAGTGTGTGTTGCACGTTTGTCCGCACAGTGTGTCGCTGCTACGTTCGCACCCGTGTCCCACCGCCGTCGCCCAACCTTCCGTTTTTCCCCTCCCGCCCTACGAAGCTACGAGCCGGTGCTTCGTGGTCGTCTGGTGGTCCCGGGGTGGTGGGTTTGTTTTCCTTTTTCCCGCACATCCCCTTTTGGTACGTGTCACGAAACCGGCGATCTTGATACTCTGCGGCTTCTCAAACACTTATGCACACACACACACACACACACGTACACGCACACATGTTGAGGAAAGACACACTCACACAACCCCACTACTACCAGACCCAGAGAACACGATCGTCTTCGATAGATCATCCCCGACGATGGGATTGGGAAGGGATGTTTGGGAGGTGGCTGTGGGTGGGTTTGTTGGTAAGGGAAAATAATTACCTTCTTACCTCATTTCCACACCCAGCCGACGTCACTTAACACCTCCCTCGGGCTGTTGCATCTCTCTGCCACTCGGTACCACCGCTGCAGACGTTCTGTCGAGAAATGGATTTTTGGTTGCTTAGTTCGTCGTGTTTCTAAAGCAAATTGCCGGTATCAATGTCTTTCGGCTTTAAGCATGTGGGTGTGGTCTCCGCCATAGCAAAAAGAAGACAATTTCAGTGGCTTTAACAGCTGTTTTGATCGCTGTCTCTAATTCCATCCTAGCTTTTTAATACTTTTCATTAATTCTCGTTTTGTTTTTAGTTTATTTAATACAATTAAATAATGTTATTTAGGCTCCACTACCAACATGTTTTCTCTGTTGTTTTGTGATATCTTCTTCTTCTTTCTTGGCCTAACGACCTCTTAGGTCATGCCTGCCATTTCTGGCTTACTAGACTAGTTGATACCGCATAGTTGGTTAGTCAATCGATGTCGTCTTCAGCAGAAACATTCCCCTTCTTGTAGTTCATTTTGAATTCTTTTTCTAATGATAATACTTCAAACGGTACCTTTGTAATGGCTCCTTTGGAGGATTCGACTTCCACCAAATAGTCTTCCAAGTCTTTCATCCCACCTAGACGTGCGAGTCCAGCAGTGCGTAGCATTTTCTCTTGGAAAGTCATATCGCCAAGAAGATCCCCAAGTTCTCAAGGTACGTGTTGGGTTGCTGCTTTTCGCGTTCCCGTTTGTTTGTTTGCCTAATGGTTCTGGGGGCACAATCACTCGAACCATGAGGGCCGCATAGAAAGAAAGCGAAACATCAACTGAACAGCGGTTATGCCCGGGGCAAAACACCGGGCCTTTGAGTCCCCGGGAAATATGAAAATCTTCACAGACTGAAACCAAAATCGAAACGTGTTTGTTGTTTGCGTGCGCTACCGGCGGCCTAAACACAGCAACACTTTGTCCGTGTGCGGAGAGTGTGTGGTTTTATTTTCGGTGTGAACAGCACCGATCAATGGGACGCCAGGAACCAGGTCGGGCTGGTCGGCGGAACGGTAAGATGCATTAGTGATGCAGGCACCGTAAGCCAACAGAAGAAAAATGAAACCAACCTCACAACGCACGACAACCGAACGAACCCTGAGACGGTGTCTTTTCGCAAAGGCAAGCCTCCCATTACGCGGACGGTACGCAAAGTAAAAGCCAGATAATTGGAAGAATTTATTTGGCAAGCTTCCAACAGCAACAGGTTCGCAAGGATAGTGCCAGGCCTGCCGGCTTCATCAATCGCACAAGATCGATTCAGTTCAACTTCACGGACATCAGGTGTGCGTGTGTGAGGGTGAGTTCGTCTGCCAGGGAAGAAGGTGATTATTAAGGCACTTTTTCCCCACATAGTTACTCTTCCAGGGTGCTTGACATTTGTGACTTGTTGACTAGTCACGTCGATCTTGATATTTATGTCGCTTTTTCTAGTTTCCGTTTAATACAGCTCAAATGACCTAATTATCTTAAGCAGTCAATTTGCAAACGCTGTAGTATTCGATTCTGTTAAGCAGTAGAAGTGCTATTTATTACTGCTAAACAGCTTTTAACCAGTATTTTAGGGTCTTCTACGTCTTTTTAAGAAAAAAAAACCTGCGAGGTTCACTATAATTTCAAGTCGAGGTTTTAATCTATGAAAAAAATGTTCGAATATTAATTAACTTGATCTCTGACCACTTGATCTATTTAATATTAATTAGATTATTTCAGTTTGCTTTATTCGGACTGAAGCGTCATTCAAAGCTACGACATTTGAAGCGTCAATGATAAGAGCGAATTCGTCTATTTGTTTAATTTATTTTTATCAACGAATTGAATAGGTGTCGCTGCTACGTTCGCACCCGTGTCCCACCGTCGCCGCCCAACCTTCCGTTTTTCCCCTCCCGCCCTACGAAGCTACGAGCCGGTGCTTCGTGGTCGTCTGGTGGTCCCGGGGTGGTGGGTTTGTTTTCCTTTTTCCCGCACATCCCCTTTTGGTACGTGTCACGAAACCGGCGATCTTGATACTCTGCGGCTTCTCAAACACTTATGCACACACACACACACACACACGTACACGCACACATGTTGAGGAAAGACACACTCACACAACCCCACTACTACCAGACCCAGAGAACACGATCGTCTTCGATAGATCATCCCCGACGATGGGATTGGGAGGGGAGTCTTCGATAGATCATCCCCGACGATGGGATTGGGAAGGGATGTTTGGGAGGTGGCTGTGGGTGGGTTTGTTGGTAAGGGAAAATAATTACCTTCTTACCTCATTTCCACACCCAGCCGACGTCACTTAACACCTCCCTCGGGCTGTTGCATCTCTCTGCCACTCGGTACCACCGCTGCAGACGTTCTGTCGAGAAATGGATTTTTGGTTGCTTAGTTCGTCGTGTTTCTAAAGCAAATTGCCGGTATCAATGTCTTTCGGCTTTAAGCATGTGGGTGTGGTCTCCGCCATAGCAAAAAGAAGACAATTTCAGTGGCTTTAACAGCTGTTTTGATCGCTGTCTCTAATTCCATCCTAGCTTTTTAATACTTTTCATTAATTCTCGTTTTGTTTTTAGTTTATTTAATACAATTAAATAATGTTATTTAGGCTCCACTACCAACATGTTTTCTCTGTTGTTTTGTGATATCTTCTTCTTCTTTCTTGGCCTAACGACCTCTTAGGTCATGCCTGCCATTTCTGGCTTACTAGACTAGTTGATACCGCATAGTTGGTTAGTCAATCCTCACTGCGGGGGAACGGCCCAGATGAGACTTGAACCCCGGTCATGCCGTGTGAAGACCGGCGCCGCTGTCGCATCACCACCGGGCCGTGATATATTTTACACCAATACAACACCCTCTTTCCATCACATTTTGTGCAGCACTCTAGCACTGCAACACTATTTATGAAAACAGACCAAAGTCAATGCAGCATATTCTGCTGTTTGTCTTTTCCAATGCTCAACACTGTCTTAAACGATCCTCCCCTAAAGCGGGACAGCATACAGAACACATGGAAAAAGGGCTAAGATCGTAAAAACTTAAACCTCACTGCTTGCGTCAAGTATAAATACTTCCACCCCGATGGCCTATTCTTGGCCGCCGGAGTTTAGCCATCATCCCGGTGCAGGTTGTCGTCTGAGTGTTGCGTATCTTCGATATGTGTTCGGATGTTACAAAACGCATAACAGATGCAGCTGGGAGCTTCAAAAACGGCCATACACTGTTGCCCCACGATTAAGATCGTGTGTGACATTTTTAGAATTCAGTTCTTCTCTTCTTTTTGTGTGCGTTTGTATTTTTACTGTATCTCAGTCGGAAAATATTGATGACAACTTTTTGGGGGATGTCGTCTTCAGCGTTTCTATCCCCTTCTTGTAGTTCATTTTGAATTCTTTTTCTAATGATAATACTTCAAACGGTACCTTTGTAATGGCTCCTTTCGAGGATTCGACTTCCACCAAATAGTCTTCCAAGAATTTCATCCCACCTAGACGTGCGAGTCCAGCAGTGCGTAGCATTTTCTCTTGGAAAGTCATATCGCCAAGAAGATCCCCAAGTTCTCAAGGTACGTGTTGGGTTGCTGCTTTTCGCGTTCCCGTTTGTTTGTTTGCCTAACGGTTCTGGGGGCACAATCACTCCAACCATGAGGGCCGCATAGAAAGAAAGCGAAACATCAACTGAACAGCGGTTATGCCCGGGGCAAAACACCGGGCCTTTGAGTCCCCGGGAAATATGAAAATCTTCACAGACTGAAACCAAAATCGAAACGTGTTTGTTGTTTGCGTGCGCTACCGGCGGCCTAAACACAGCAACACTTTGTCCGTGTGCGGAGAGTGTGTGGTTTTATTTTCGGTGTGAACAGCACCGATCAAT
>KZ061928.1:155659-173060 GCA_002091835.1 Anopheles maculatus | reverse complement strand
CGACGCTCGATAACTCTCATCCCATCGAACGAGCATTACCTACAAGGTGTTGATGCCATTCATCTCAACACGTTCGATATCTGAGGGATATTTTTATGAGACTTACTTACACATTCAACTTTATTTTGAACGCTTTTGGCTTGGATTTAAACATCCGGTGCTTCGATGTTAAAAATGTCCGCTGTATTAAGTATTACATAAACCCTGTAATTCGCACGCTTCATAAAATGCGTTAATCGTGCCTCCTTTTTCTCTTTTTAGCGCCCTCAACAAATCACGATTAAAGTACTGCATTTTCTTCCACTATCTACTGTTCTTCGTGATGCTGGTCAAACTGTCCGCCGACATCCTGGACCGGCTCGACATTTTCATACTGGAGATCGAGGAACTGCAGATACCGCCACCGCTCTGGTGGGAATACTTCTGGTGCCTGTCCGTATTTCTGTCCTTCATTGGTTTGGCCGCCGCCCGTGGCAATCGTGTGAACGATATGAAAAAATATATGGTTGGTATAAGCACGATTGCGTTCGTGCCGCTCCTGTACTGTATCTTCTACTATCTGAACGATGTGCTGGAGTATCTGAATTTGGAGGAAGGTACCGATTTAGATGATACGGACATTTTCGTCTGGCAGGTAATTGTTAGTACCCCGATTCGCAACGGCATACTTGCGCTTGTCGAACAAATAGCAACTTAATTTCCTTTCCCATTCTTTCTTTTTATGCCTTCTGTCCATTTTTTCAACTCATTTATGTTATGTCTTTGCTGTGTAATGCTTTTTAATCGTGTGGCCTAACTGTTCTGTTTCCAAAACCCCCAATACACACTATTTTCCGGCTCTCTAACATGTATTTCTGTACACGATTTTATATTATGCTGTGGCACACCATTCACTCACACATTCACCGTTGACTATTTGTGTGTTTTTTTCTCTCTCTCTCTCTGCTTTGAATATTCAATCTTTCGTAGGGCTATCCGTACGGGTTGCTGTGGTACGGGTTCGTGTTAATGGCGTTCCAGGTACATTTTTTCTCGCTATTCTTTGCCTGGAACCTGATCAAAGCCTGGAGAGCACGTGGCGCACTGAAGAAGGGCCAATAAGGGACCCATACCGATCCCGCATAGCATCTTACCAAACCTCCGTCGTCCGGTGTGCGATCAAATCGACAAAGCTAACTAAGTTCTTGCATACACCCTCGTACACACACACAGTAAAACATCTTTTGCATCACCGTCACCACCACCACCACCAGCAGTCTGAAATCGATCTTCGAAATCCCGAAACCGTAAAACACCAGGCGCCCGCTTTGCTCAATTTAATGCTAAACTAGGCGAGGAACCCCATAAGCAGAAAAGGAAGAACTCCGCTCGACAAAGACAATATATACTTAGTGCGCGACCGTGTATGTAGCACACCGCCAGTTCGCTCTTGATGTAAATGGTAGAATTTTCAGTTTGTTTGTGCGTCACTGTAGGCATGTTGTTTAGAAATAAATGCATGGCATGCCACGATCGATCTAACAGTAGTAATGCTAACGGAATTTGTTGCAACGATCTGGTGAAACAATAATCATAACAACCAACAAGGACCTGCCCGAATGTTTTCTTTTTGTTGTGTTCCTTCTATATTAGTTGTCTAAGTAGGGAAAATACAGGAATTAGTTTTCAATTTAGCTTGCAAAACAGTAGTGACCATACGTCCGTCTTTTTTATACTCTGTTGTAGATAAATCTTCTGAATGTTTCTAGCGTTATCATCACACGTTGCGATCGAGCGCAATTCTGTTGTGTAACTCAATATGTCTTAATAACAGTCATAAACAACAACCATACTAAACGACACAAACTGTAATTGTAGTTGTGTAGCATTGTATAATGTGTATTTAGTGGCCAATGAGTACAGTGCAGTAACAACACCACCAACGCCACTCATATACCCAAATTCGACGACTATATTGTTTCTCTAAGCAAAAGAAAAGTCTGAATGGTGCAAATGGGAAAACAAACGCTACACGGAAACGGAACTATGGGACTGGACTGGAAGCGAATTCTCTGTTATGTTGAACATCATCGATCGCATTAGGTTTTTACTGCCAACTGCCTCGTACCCTGACACGAACGTTACTGGATTGAACTGATGGATTTGAACGAATGGTTGTAGTTTTTGTTTTGTTTTTGGTTTAAGTTTTCCGGCTATCTTACTATTCACTGCTACAACATGGGAACGAATGCGACTTGCAGCTCCAGAGGACAATTTATTACTTTCAACTTTTTTTGTTGTTATACTTTCTTTCTGTTTTCATTGTTCGGTGATTTATGATATTAAAACGGAAAGAATGGGTGGACGAAAACGAAAATCGATAAAGCAAAAACGGTAAAGAGAGCATAGAAATCTCGAAGAAGAAGGAGGGACTGTTAAGAATGACATATTTTTTTAGTAGAAGAATCCCGTGTAAAACCGTTATCGAAAAAAACAAAAAACTGTTCTTATGAAGTTTGTAGAGAAATTGAACTGTGCTTAAAAAGAGTATATGGAATAAAGTGGTTTACTTAAAAAACATACACAGATGTGTCTACTTTCACTGTGGTTAAATGAAAAGTACTTACAAGAGCCACACACTTGACACGATACCACAAATTAGTGATTAACATGAGCGATTTATTGGTCTATTCGTATGAAAGGAAACAGGTATGGTTCACAACAAATAAATTAACAAAATAAATTAATTATTGTATGGTAATCTCGCAAGCATTCGATAACTATTTAACTGAGTCGATCGTACGTTCATGATCTGCTTTGATTCTGGTTGGAGCGTGTACGTGTGTGTTGATCCAAAGAAGATCCGGGATTCCGATATCTAAAACACTACGAGTACGAGGAGGTTTTCGGATTTGAGGGATTTGAGCATCGGCAGTTACGACGGGAATCGGTTCACATTCCTACACGTAACACTAGCACGATCCGTACTCATCCATCCACGTTTCGTAGCGAGCGACATCGTTTGCCGAGACCGATTTGCGCGTTTTTACCATCGCGTCCTGGAAGTCCTGTGCCGTGACCGGTAGATCGACTTCCTCCCGGCGTATCATCTTGATCTCGGACGGACTCAGCCCGTTAATGTGCCGTCTCATGGCCATCATTGCGGCATCGCTAGTAGAATGGAATAGAATAGAAGATCAGTATTATATGTATAATTTATGTATTTTTTCTTAATTATACAATATTGTCAGTGTGGGAATTAAGTGAGATAGAAGGACTCTGAGATATTGCAATTTAACAGGAGATACGAGATGCTGAAAAACTTCTGAGAGCTCTAAGAAAAGGCTCAGAAAAAGGATATAGAGGCGAGGCCACTGGTACTTAGGGAAACTTAGGCTGCCGTCTGAGGACACTTATTTACACGAAATAATAGTCGCGAAGGACGAAGCTGGGAATATGTAGGACATTTAAAGTCCCATACGAATAACGAGCTGTAAGATACTCTCACCATAATGCAACGACGAATGGACTAGTCATATCATGATACTGACTTCAGATTACAAAACCCGTAAATTCTTGACAGGCCATTACCCAAATTGAAATGGAGTGACGACGTTCATGTGGAGGCCTGAACGGACTGTATATAGGATTGGGCTCACGTGAAAATATCGCACAGAAGACGATAAGTGATGTCAAATGTAGAGATGCAGAATGCATGAAGGGACATCAAGATCATAAGTTCTGACCCGAAACAGCAGGAAGAGAGCATCTGTGGATAACTGCCAAAAAATGAACTTTCACTGAACATTCACCATTAACGACGATCACTGTCAAGCTTAGAATAAAACAAAAAATAACCAGGAAACCAAGCAACGAAGATCTCGAATGCCAGACCGATGCCTAAGAACTAGTTCCAAGGATTTGTTAATTTCGCTGAAAATCTCATCAACATCTCCTGCCAAACTCCTAGATCTTTTACGGACGATGCACACACAACGCATGTCTGTATAACAGAGGAGATTCGGAATTAAATGGGATCTAGAAAAGGAAGTCAGAATAGCATCAAGGTCTTCTTCGTAATAAGAAAGATAGAGGTGCAGTCTTAGATGAATAACGAAAACTAAAGCGGAACTAGGTACATTTCGTCGAGGAAACATGCACGCATACATACCGACAAACGTTCGCAATGTCGGAACCGGTGTATCCGCTCAACTGTTCCGTGATCGTGTCCGTGTTCAAGTCCGGTGAAATGTTCACTCCCTTCAGGCACAGCTCCAACAGTGCCTTGCGAGTGTTATCGTTCGGAAGACCAATGTAGACGCGCTTCTCGAACCGGCGCCGGAAGGCTTCATCGATGTCCCAGGGATGGTTCGTGGCGGCCAGTACCATAATTACCTTATCATCACTGCAAAAAGTATGCAAATTTTAAGCTTTATCCAGTACCAAAAAACCAAACTATCGAAACTACTTACTTGGCCGCATTCAACCCATCCATCTGTATCAACAGTTCCGCCTTGAAGCGCCGGCTAGCCTCATGTTCCGAGTCGCTACCCCGACACGCACACAGCGAATCAATCTCGTCGATAAAGATCGTACTCGGTGCGTAAAACCGGGCCATCTCGAACAGCAACCGGACCAGCTTCTCGCTTTCACCCCGATACTTGGACGTCAGCGTACTGGAGGACACGTTGAAAAATGTTGTCCCACACTCCGTTGCGACCGCTTTCGCGAGCATCGTTTTGCCGGTACCGGGCGGTCCAACCATCAGCACACCCTTCCACGGTCGACGAATGCCGCGGAAGAAGTCTGGCAGTATTACCGGCAGCACGACCGCTTCCTGCAGGATCGCTTTCGCTTCATTCAATCCGGCCACATCGTTCCACTGTACGTTCGGGTTCTTCTGCAGCATATCCTTCTCGAGCGTATCGATCAGATGCGGTTCGTACCCGATCGCGTTAAACATCTTTGACTTGTCGATACGCTTCACTGGCGAGTGTTGCTGCTGTGGGGAGTTCTCCTCCACCGAGGTAACTTCCTGATCGTCCGAACCACCACCTTCCTCGGAGGACGATTTCTTGGGGCGTTCCTTTATCTTGGAGGTGGCCAACTTGCGGGCCCGGATGCGCTCGACCGAGCGGCTCTTGCGAAGGGACGACTTCTGCCCGCTGGTCCGACTGCTGCGCCGATCCGTGTTGGGCGTGTTGGAGGAGCTGGTGTAACCGATGCTGTTTTGCTGGGTCAGCGATGAGGTACTGTGGTGATTGGAGTGATTGATCGAGGGCAGTGTCGGTTGGAGTTCCGGATCGCGCCGGCGAAGCGAGGAGATCCAGCGGGAATCGGTCGCCGTCGGTGGTGAGGATGCGTTCGAGGCCAGATTGGCATGGCGCGGGTTCGGATGGACCTCTGGAAAGAAAACATTGCAAAACATTGTCACCGAAAAAGTGGCTCAAACCGTGTTAAAGGGCTTTCGATATCTAGAATTGAGGTAGGAATTGAGGTTAACGATTTGGCGTGCAGACGTCAAAGTAGCACGAGTGGGTGGCGCACATTGCTAACTCATAAGTGTGTCAGCGCTCATTATGTAGCCCTCAACTCCTCCACTTTGCCCAAAGCGTCAAAGGTGGTCGGTCACGTGCTAAGACTCCAGTAGGTCCGTGGGACCTACTTTAACCAATGCGGTGTGCTCCACTTTGACCACTAATTGGTGTTAAAGGAAGCTCATACCCACCACCAGGTAGCGGTCCGCACTGACCTTGTGTCGGTATTTTGTTCTTCTGCAGGTTCACCCGAATCGTGGACGTGCTGACCGTCCCGGCACCGATCAGATTGCTGACGTTGCTCGTGCTGGTTGCCTTCTTCAGGCGCGGGTTCGGATGGACCTCTGGAAAGAAAACATTGCAAAACATTGTCACCGAAAAAGTGGCTCAAACCGTGTTAAAGGGCTTTCGATATCTAGAATTGAGGTAGGAATTGAGGTTAACGATTTGACGTGCAGACGTCAAAGTAGTACGAGTGGGTGGCGCACATTGCTAACTCATAAGTGTGTCAGCGCTCATTATGTAGCCCTCAACTCCTCCACTTTGCCCAAAGCGTCAAAGGTGGTCGGTCACGTGCTAAGACTCCAGTAGGTCCGTGGGACCTACTTTAACCAATGCGGTGTGCTCCACTTTGACCACTAATTGGTGTTAAAGGAAGCTCATACCCACCACCAGGTAGCGGTCCGCACTGACCTTGTGTCGGTATTTTGTTCTTCTGCAGGTTCACCCGAATCGTGGACGTGCTGACCGTCCCGGCACCGATCAGATTGCTGACGTTGCTCGTGCTGGTTGCCTTCTTCACGCCCATACTGCCACCGCTTCCGTGGCCACCCGGTCCGTTCCGTAGCATCCCTTCCTGGCCTCTCATGCCTCCCAGCGGTCCAACAGTACGAGCATCGATGAGACCACCGCCTCCCCCACCAGAACCACTACCTCCTCCTCCTCCTCCTCCACCGGGGACACCATTGCTGCCTGAACCACTGCCACCACTTCCACTACCACCACCACCGCCACTGCCACCACCGATCCTTGTCGGGCGGTGCGTGGTGGTGATTTTCGTAAAGGCAAATGGTGCCAAATTATCCAGGATCAATGTGTCCATCATGCGGGCCATATGCTGGAAGCCGGACGTGGATGGCGCGGAACTGTCGTTGGAAGTGAGACGAGGGGCCACACGATTTCGAGCATGGAAAGAAAAAGAACAAATGGAAGAAAAAGGTGTCAGTCAGTGTGGTACGGGTGTGAGCTACTTAACGGCGGTTGTATGTAGAACATCTAATCTGAAAATGGACTGAAACGCAAACCTCGCGAACATTAAGTTGAATAAAATGTGGGTCAGCAAGTTAGTGAGAAGATAGTAAACTTTTTTTTCTCAAAATGGAGGTCAACTTACTGTGTTAAAAAAGCGAGGATTAAAATATGATGCTCATTCAAGATATGTTAGTAGAGCTTTTCCATTGCTGGAAAGCGAACTAAGAAGTATTTCTTAGATTGTATTTCTTGCATACATATATTTTTTACATGCTGAAAATATTATTTCATGTTTTATATAAACAGAAAGCTAACGTTTTGCACACATAAATGGTAGGATGTCTAGAGTTTGAAGGCATTTAATCTTAAAACTATCTTATAACCCAAGTCACGGTGGATTGTAGTTATGGAAATTTGCATTCGTGTGGTGGTTGTGTAGAGCAAAAATAAAACACGAAAAAAAAATCAGAAAGTTTAAAGAATTCCATATCGCATTCTAACATTTAATATAAAGAAAATAGATATTAATGTCCATAAATGAATACCTTCCTCTCATCTTTGCTACAATATAACTATTACATATTTGATTTGCACCATTCTGTTTTGGTTTAGTCCTTCACAGATAGCTTATGAATTTCTGACATCCTATTAGAATCGCCAGAAAAATGGGCTTGCCTGTCTTTGTTTTTAATCATGCGCTAGAGAGGGCCATCCGAGACTCGGCTGGGGATCATCTAAGCCAATTCAGATCCTGACATCCAGATCATTAAACCACTTCACCTTTCACGAAGGATTATACTGACATTGTATGGCCAGTATTCACATACGCCTTTGAGACATGGTCTCTGTCCAAAACTCATGAAACCTCTGGCAGTTTTTTTCCCTTTTTATATTGAAGAACAATAGAAGGGCCACAAGAATCACGAGCACTAAGTGTTGTACAGTGTCGTCATCATCATACAGCGAATTAGACTAACCAGGACAAGGTGAGAGTGTCGAACATGCTGTCGGAATCGTTCGAATCTCATGGAGGACTGAGGCAAGGGGACGGACTCTCCCTTTTGCTGTTCAATATCGCTCTGGAAGGGGTCATGCGAATCGCGGGCTTCGACATCCGGGGCACGATTTTCACCCGGTCTCTCCAATTCCTTGGCTTCGCGGATGACATCGATATCATCGGGCGAACATCTGCGGCGGTGTGCGAAGCGTACACCCGACTGAAACGCGAGGCCGATAGGATTGGATTGAGGATCAATGCGACGAAGACAAAGTACCTGCTTGTCGGGGGCCCTGACCATGATAGAGCACGACTTGGGAGCAGAGTATTAGTTGACGGCGACGATCTTAAGGTAGAAGATGAGTTCTGCTACCTTGGCACGATCGTAACTTCGGACAACAACTCCTGAGATCCAGAAGACTCCAACAACGCACGAAATGCGCCATATATCGCACACTGATACGGCCGGTAGTCCTCTACGGGCACGAGTCCTGGACTATGCTGGCGGAGGACGCCAATGCACTCGCCATTTTCGAACGGCGGGTGCTGTGGACTATCTTTGGCAGTGTGTGCTAGCAGGGCGTGTGGAGAAGGAGAATAAACCACGAGCTAGCTGAGCTGTTTGACGATGCAGACATCCTGACGGTTGCCAAAACCGGAAGGATACGCTGGTTGGGGCACGTGATGAGGATGCCGGATTCATGCCCTGCCAGGAAGGTGCTCGTCAGCGACCCATTCGGCACGAAGCGCGACCTCGTTGGCTGGATCAAGTGAAGTCAGATCTGAGGGATATCGGATGCAGCCGGTGGTGGAGAAATGCAGCCATGGACCAGCTTCCTGAAAACTAATTGGACGACAGGCCCTGTCTACTAGACGTGCTCCGTAGGAGCAGGCCAGGAAAGAAGAAGAAGAAGAAGAAGAAGAAGAAGAGGCTCCCATGGGATTCTCATGGCTTGAGAATGGCACCGGATAACCCAACTCATAAAATCTTTTCTTGCCGTTTACAGGGACTGTGACAACATGGTAGGCCCAAACTGAGATGTAGTGATGGCGATGATGTATCAGGAGCGATATCAGGGATTGTTGTGGCAGGACAAGACCGCGAAGCTTACTGATCGTAAGTATCAAAACCGTCTCCTCGTACGCATTGTATTAACTATCATCGCTACGGGATACTTAAGTCAATGGAATTATAAATAATAGGCCAAGATCTGGTTTTTAGTACAGTCTAAAAAGAAGAAAAAAAAATCAAAGAAATAGATCTTTTGATTTTAACCTTTCTGAATGAATTTTTCTGATCCAAACTACATCTCTTTTGCTCCTTTTTTGTTAGCTTCAAACAATACGGATTGTTTTTTATTCATATAAAACGGCCTGGCCGTGTTGCTTTATTTTGATTAACAATTTACAGATTTGTAAAATGCTTTAAAATCAGTATTTGACATATTTTATGTGTCATTTATGGACAGCTTATTCAAACAATATTAACCGTGTGTCTTCAGGGCACTAGAGAGTACTTTGTAACACAAGTTTAGTCTTGGTCTCATGTGTGTTAGTGGCCTTTACTACTTAGCTATAAATGTTGTGCTATTGCATATTACATACACAGAGTTGTGGGTTTGTATGATTACTGTGTTATTCATATTATTACATTGTGTTATTGTGTTATATTGTGTTATCCACGTACAAATGGTGTGATCGATGTAACAACCATCTCCGGAATTTGTGGTCTTCATTCAAATATGTCTCCACTGTATTTATAGATGAGTAGTTGTAGAAAGTACGAGACACACTAATTTTAATTAATCAATAATGTAATACATGTGTCTTATAATTTTGATTGAATCAAAATTCCAAATATTTTTTTTCCCACTCCATATGATCGTACTTCATAACATATGCATAACGAAATAAGCGTAACTTCTTCATGTACCTATGCTATATTGCATGCATCAATACAATATCCATAAAACTATTTAATTTATTCCCACACAACAAACAAATCGTCACAAGGCCAAACCTTCATACAAGGATAATGATCTGCATTTCCTTAAACATATCGTATACATCCAGTACACATCCTTCCACTTCGCATCCGTTGTTCTTAACCTAATTTTTATAGCCATGGGTGGGAACAACAAAAAAACAACCCCGCCGCCCATGCATGTATGTAAATATTCATCTTCATGCTTTGCTTTGCCATTTATTAAACAAAACATTGTACGATCGTCGCATGACCTACTAACACTTAATGTACTTGCAACCTGACCGGAGGTTAGACATTTGACAAAGCACTCAGCAATTGACGGTAGCCTCCACCGTGCTGACAAATGATATCCGCAGTTCAAAGACCTTGCCCGGTTGGCGGGAGTACGCGTCAAGTTTCCGCCATCCAGCTAGCCGATAAAGATCGAAAGTAGGGTCACTACTTTCCTTTATGCATTTGCTGCTGGTCGCTAGTGGGTGCATATTACTGGTACATATGACGAGACATTGATTACTGTACACGCTAAATTTTGATTGTACGGTACTGCTACCTACCTAGGTTCAACATATTTCAGACCAGACCAGACTCTGTGTGATTATTTTATTAAACAGCGTTACCCCAGGTACAACGATATCCTTCGGCAATTGTGACCTTCGGATTTAGGTTCCTTGCTCCGGTTACTTCTAAGCGTAACGCTCGTCAAGGTACTCGCACCACGGAACACATCAGTCACGGTGTCGTTTGCGTGCAACTGGTTATTAGAAGTTGAGGCTCGGTTAAGAATACAGCCCCGGCCAGTGCCAGATGATAGGTGGAAATGTAATTAACGTTCTGTTTTCAACAACCCAACAATAACCGAAAAAAAAACGGTGTCAAGGTATGGGAAGTTCGAACTCTACATGGACGCTGATAAAGTAACCTTCGACACGCACGCATATTTAAAGAACGAAATCTCTGAGTCTTTGGCCCTACCAGCGGCGAATCGTCTCAAGGATGTTTTTGATGGCCGATAGTGTGCTGATAAGGGCGGAATTTTAAAAACATATTTTTAACACTGCGGTACACAACACATCAAACTTATTAATCCAACCCCAGTAACTTCTTCAAACCTGATTTCCATATTTGCCTTTTGACTATCCACCGATTATTCAAGCTTTTTCCCCTTGGCAACTCATTTTACGAAATTCACGTCCTTCAGTATGTGGCCCGGATTTCCGGTGTTGCTCACCATAAAAATGAATGATACTGTCGTCTTCTACCAGTTCTATTTACTGCCCGTTCGAACAACCACAAAAACACACCAACAAAGCAAAACCTCGCGCACATTGCGTGTGTGACGTTAGAAAAAACACCATCCTAAGACCTAAGACCTAAGACGTCCAGGTGGGAAATGGTTGGAGGTATCAAAAATTCTCCAGGGGACGGACGATTCTTTGCGGACCGCAGTTGCGTTCGGTGGGAATTGGTCTTAGCGTCAGGTCTAGCCGTAAGGAGCGTACACTCGATCGATTGCTCTTAGCAAAAGGCTGGAGGGCTACTTTTAGCAGACCCTTGGCTGTCGGAATGGATCAAAAATAACAAAAAAAAACGGACAAACTAACTAACAAGGTGGTTGTGGTGTCTAACTCAAGCTTTTTTTTCCATTCCAAAGGCATGATAATAGTCTTTGAAGAAGTCCCAGGAGTCGCAAGAAAATGAACATAATTGGTGACCTTCGTTAGTGTGGAAGTTGGCTCACATTTCAGTTCCCAGTAGACGAAGCCGTCATCATAAAAGTTAGGATACATAAGGACACGAAACAGTTGACACGATGGTCAACAAAAACCGATTCGAAAGGATAGAGGGAATTGTGTATAAACGTACAATGTTGTATCTGTTGGTGATTGATTTAACATCCTCTGGAAAAGCTGGATGAAATAGATAGCGATAGACGATAGCACCCTGAACCCCATATCACACACGATCACAGTTCAATGAACGACAGACGCGGTCACCCGTATACAGCGACGAAACAACAATTTCCGGTCACTGCAAGAGAGTGATTTATATCAATTATGGTTCAGATTTCTATTTTCCTGCAGACGACACGAGCTGGTCCTTCGAGGTCCGTCACGTGCTGTACTACTCCCGGTGCAAATTTCACTGTTGCACTCTGTTGCACGACCGGATAGATCAACAAGAATCGTTCTCTTTTCCAATTGAACGTCGAGTTCAACGAACTTTTTCCACGGGATAGGTGTGTGTGTGTGTGTTTTGTCGGTGGGAAGTTTAATTTTTCACTCTACCCTGCCGTACCAATGTTTTCCTTTCATTGATCAATTATTTACCGGCCGAACGGCCGGTCTGCCACGTGCTCTAGCTCCTCTAGCTGGGTCCTAAAAGAACGTCATTACAAAGCACAGGTATTGCTGCTGGTGAGCGTCTACGTTGGTAGTCGTTTTATGTAATTCTCGCCGTGGTTCGCAGTACAAACACACACAGGCACACATGTGAACCACAACGGAACCAACGGCGGCCCAACTGGGACAATGACTTCCTGGCCGGAAATCACTGTACCGGTGCAGGAAGACAAATTTCTTCACTACGCTTCGGTATCGCTAAACCAATTCTCTGTGGCCGGCCCGTTTGCGCGAAATGTACTGCACTAACAAGGTAGTCAGCAGTAACTTTCCGACAAAAACGGAAAAGAATTACGTTACAAACAAAACGGTAGCATGGTAAGTTGTAAACTTCAGTGAGAAATTAAGTTTTTCAGTCACAATCCAAAGTCCCTGATCGGGTTTGATGTGTGTTGCAAATTGGTCAGGAGAGAAAAAAAATTAGGCCAACCGGGCCCTTTAGTTCGAAGAATAATTGCTTTCAAACATGACAAAAGTGTTTCAGGGAATTTAAACCTCCATTGGCAGCCATTGTAATACATATTCTACAATGAATCTCTATTCCCGTATTTTTAAAGGTAACAAAGTCGTGTTAAATAAGGCAACAGTTTTCTGATCACAAAACGAGCCAACAGTCAAGGATATTTACCATTCTTGGACCCTATAATCACCTTCACTATTCGCTGACGCAAAAGCAACATTTTAGGCCCTCCTTTTTTCATTTCCATCGCGATTAAACCAACGCCGTAGAGAGCTACAGAAAAGGTTCAAAAGTCCAACCTCAAGCAAAGGGGAATTTCTAGTGGCGGTCAGCTACAGTGGTACGGCGGGTTCATCAAACCCTTGCCTGACTTGCCCACACCAACCAAGCGGACAGTGACTCCACTCGCGTGGCCAGTAGAGTTTATTTACTTCCACGAACCCTCGTGGACACGCACACACACACACCAACACATTCTCTTGAGGTCCTGTCCCTGCAACCAATGCACGCGTATCTCTAGCATTATAGGCATTTTTAGTCCTTTGTATACTGCTGGTCAGTCTCTCTCTTGCTCTCTCTCTCTCAATGTTTGACCACAGCAGAGACCCCACAGCAGACTGGAAACGATTAGCTGGATTAGCGTAAAGTGGCAAAGTGTTGACGGTTTATATACAAATTCTCGCACAGCATTGAAGCAACGAAGCGACCATTTCGAGCTGCAAAGCATTTATTGCCAACGGCGGTCAATTACATTTTTATCGATTTTGATCGATGTACGAACAGTGGACTGAAGGTGAAAGTCGAAAATAATGTCAAAATGAGTCCATTTTTAAGATTGCGGAGACACCTTATTAGCTGTTCCAAGAAATATGTAAAAGGTACTAGAATTCTGTTAGCTTCTGGTTAAGATGATCTTCTAAAGGAACGCTTACCACTCGTGCAGATTCCATAGCGAATGGTACGGTGTGTGGCGGATCGACTCGATGCTGTGTATCGGGACGGCAACTTCGTATTCCACGTGTACGTCGGACCGTTCCAGGGCCGGATGGGAGTTGGAAACGTTACGAGACATTTTGTACGTGCTTGCATTAGAAGGGTTGTGATGGTTTGTGCTACCTGGTGTGACGGCCGGACCCGGACGGCCGCCAAGGGCCGCCTCGAGCAGATTATTACCGGTGCCGACGTGGCCGTGGGTCGGCGGTTCGTACGGTTGCGGTGCGTAACCGTGCGACGGATGGTAACCGTGATGGTACTCGTTCATCGCACTGTTGCCACCGTTCCGTCCACCACCGTACTGTACCAGCATCCAGGTGAACAAGCGCCGTGGAAACCGCTAGCGATTGAAGCGCTAATCTTCAATTGCACACACTTCCAATTATCCCCGAATCCCACAGAATCCACAACTGAGGGCGTTACGAACTATTAAAAGCACACAAACACACACACCGGACCGGAATCGGTTTTTTTTTCTATGTCTCACTCAGAACCAATCACCCAAAGGCCACTGAACGCAGGACACACACCACCGAGCACACTGTCACGAGCCGGAAACATTGCGACCGAACCCGACCACGTCCTAACGCCAACTAACGATTGCTGCGGCTCGGCTAACAGCTAGACCCAGCTTGACCGCAACCGACTGACCACCCTTGATCAATGTCCGGTAGGGTCGGGACGAAAGGAAGAATGACGTGCATGGCGGTCGGTGGTCGGTAGTTTCCGTTGACTCCCCCATGAATACCAGGACGAAGTGTGACAGGACGGGTGACACGCAAGCGGGCATGAATAAGCAGCTGGACGGTATTATTTACTTCGTCCGATGAAAGGGGTCGAAACTAGTCGCCCAGTCGAAAATGTAAAAACGGGACCCCTGAGAATATAGGAGTAGCGTTCTGTTGGTGCTACCTGTACCCTCCGTTTTTTTCTTTGGTCGCGTGTTCTTGGACCAAGATTTCTGTGCTAACTGTTTAGTTAAAGTCCAAGCAAGGATTTGGTTTTTCCGACCAGCAAGAACCGACAGTTTGGTGCTCCCTTTTTAGAACACAAACACCCATCCAAAGGCCTAATGAATTCCATTGTGTAGGTACACCGCTTACTTCTCGGTGTGTCGAAGACGTGACAATCGTCTTCTACCAGTTCTATTTACTGCCCGTTCGAACAACCACAAAAACACACCAACAAAGCAAAACCTCGCGCACATTGCGTGTGTGACGTTAGAAAAAACACCATCCTAAGACCTAAGACCTAAGACGTCCAGGTGGGAAATGGTTGGAGGTATCAAAAATTCTCCAGGGAACGGACGATTCTTTGCGGACCGCAGTTGCGTTCGGTGGGAATTGGTCTTAGCGTCAGGTCTAGCCGTAAGGAGCGTACACTCGATCGATTGCTCTTAGCAAAAGGCTGGAGGGCTACTTTTAGCAGACCCTTGGCTGTCGGAATGGATCAAAAATGGGAGCAGGCTAACTTAGCGAATGTGGAGCGAACGTGATGATTCGCTTTGGATGGCGTTGGATTTATGGGTTTTGATGAGTTAATACGGTTAATGCTTACAGTGGGAATTGGTTCATTGTTCAGTGTAGTACATGCATGTTCGGTGTCCCACAAACCATGACGGATTGGTTCGTTTCATGAAGCGGGTCAGCGCAGTAATAATTTGCTGGGATTTTTATTGAAATATTTAATCAATAATATTCTTGCTAAAGCGAGGATAATAAAGATACGTCTGGATATTCTTATATATTAAATAGTTCGCTTTAATTTAACAGAACAGCCAGAACACCAAATCATTCTTTTTCTTCTGTGGCTTTCCATGACTTCGGTTAACCGATAGCTGGTTAAACAGTCCTGCCAACGGGAACTTCGAACCATTATGCTTTAAAAATTCTTTAACACTTTCAAAAGGAGAGTCAAATTCAAAGACAAGCCCACGCAATAATCGATACAATCCCCTGCTTAAATCTTATTTGAACATTAGAATCCTTCACAAATTAGTGAAGATTTAGTATGTAAGTATATTAACAAATTACCCAAAAATAATCAACCTGAAATAAACTAAATTGTACCTCTACTACTTGAAGCCCAGGAAAATATCCGAATACATCAGTACAACATATACTTCCCCCTTTTTATGAAGGGAAAAGTAACGAACTTAAATAAATAATGAAATCAGAAGAAAGACTTACGAAATCTAACTTCTTGCCCCATTTTTACAATCTATCCGTAGGAAGGCAGGAACCCAAACCAATTCTTCTTACTTTGTGCATTAAAGATAAGGTTTCGCTTACTGTACTGTAGGAATTGAATGTGTTGAAATACGGTTACACAATATTAAAGGGAAACAGGTGTTATTCCAGAAAAGGATATTTTTAATTCCATCGTGCATCTACGTTCTTACGCCTCCAACTTCATCCTTAACTAGTATTCTGAGTCAATAAATTATTCGTTCCCTTACAATAATCCCTAGAGCAATCGGTGCTCGCCTAAACTGCGCCGTCCATACTTACGATTCTACGATTGGCAGAAAGGAAACTGTTGAATCCAGCGTCCGGATGGTGGTGTTGCCTCTGACTACCACCTTTTCACGCGTGATGCGCCGGTACGTCTCGTCTCGTCGCATCTTTACACTCCACACACAACACTCAGGCACCGGAACAGAACTCGCTAAACTAAATGCCCCAAAAGGATAGCACATAAGACAGTTGGAGCAGGATGTTTGGCACACTGTTGTTTAGCACCACAGGGAGAGCAGCAGCTAGCTGTCCGGCGGTGTGGATAGAAAAATCGATTTTGTGCACAATATTGCCTACAAAAATGACCGAAAGGCGGGGAACATTCCGCTTCTTTCTGCTTCACTTAAGACACACACATTCAACTACTCTGTATCAGCCTTTTTATCCCGTACGTTTTAAGGTGCACTTATAAGTCTACATTATCTTGTACAATGTACATCGAACGCCGAAAGCATATCTATATGCCCTTACTTAAAGTACACGCTCTGAATCTTTCTCTAGCATTGAATGACATCAGCATCCAGCAGCTCCCCACACTACATTTCGCTCAATTAACGCGCTTAGACGACCGATCTCAAGACCACACGCACAGAACAAACTAAGAACAAGCAAGCTGGTCACCATGAAACCTTGACAATGATAACACCCACTCCCATTTTTATGGCCACAGCTAATACAATCAACCAAGGGTGTTAAGCACTTTAAGCAAACATTCGCGTTAATTTAGCAAACAAACGTAACAGGAACTATTCGACCAATGTGAAGACGTCAAGCATCAGAATCGGGATGCTGTAGATAAACAATAGTTCAATCGCACAACACGGTACAGCAGATGGCGAAGGATATTGTTCTACGTCTTAAAATAGAACGCCCGCAAGCTTGTGACGCGTCGGAAGAGTTGCGGAAATCGGAAGATACGATACACTGTGTGTCCGAAATCTCTTGCAGACTTCACGTTGGAGCACATTGACACTTTGCTCGATGCAAGGACATGCGCAGATTATCGAAGTACCGGCAGCCGACTGACTGACGGACATGGTTGGTACATTTGAAAGGATGGTCTGGTCTAGCAGATGCACATTGCGAGCGTTGCATTATGTGCATTCGTCCTTTCGTTTGCTACTACTACACAGATAACTGACTGTCGCGTCGTCCGTCGGTAGGCCATGGCAGTGTGTGTTAGAAGATGTCGTTTTAAATATTTACTGGTCAGATTGTAAAAGCGGAGTCCGACTATCACTAGCGCCATAAACAATTTCATTTTGGCTTTTAATTTTAAACT
>KZ061928.1:137755-148866 GCA_002091835.1 Anopheles maculatus | reverse complement strand
GGCGGTCAGCTACAGTGGTACGGCGGGTTCATCAAACCCTTGCCTGACTTGCCCACACCAACCAAGCGGACAGTGACTCCACTCGCGTGGCCAGTAGAGTTTATTTACTTCCACGAACCCTCGTGGACACGCACACACACACACCAACACATTCTCTTGAGGTCCTGTCCCTGCAACCAATGCACGCGTATCTCTAGCATTATAGGCATTTTTAGTCCTTTGTATACTGCTGGTCAGTCTCTCTCTTGCTCTCTCTCTCTCAATGTTTGACCACAGCAGAGACCCCACAGCAGACTGGAAACGATTAGCTGAATTAGCGTAAAGTGGCAAAGTGTTGACGGTTTATATACAAATTCTCGCACAGCATTGAAGCAACGAAGCGACCATTTCGAGCTGCAAAGCGTTTGTTGCCAACGGCGGTCAATTACATTTTTATCGATTTTGATCGATGTACGAACAGTGGACTGAAGGTGAAAGTCGAAAATAATGTCAAAATGAGTCCATTTTTAAGATTGCGGAGACACCTTATTAGCTGTTCCAAGAAATATGTAAAAGGTACTAGAATTCTGTTAGCTTCTGGTTAAGATGATCTTCTAAAGGAACGCTTACCACTCGTGCAGATTCCATAGCGAATGGTACGGTGTGTGGCGGATCGACTCGATGCTGTGTATCGGGACGGCAACTTCGTATTCCACGTGTACGTCGGACCGTTCCAGGGCCGGATGGGAGTTGGAAACGTTACGAGACATTTTGTACGTACTTGCATTAGAAGGGTTGTGATGGTTTGTGCTACCTGGTGTGACGGCCGGACCCGGACGGCCGCCAAGGGCCGCCTCGAGCAGATTATTACCGGTGCCGACGTGGCCGTGGGTCGGCGGTTCGTACGGTTGCGGTGCGTAACCGTGCGACGGATGGTAACCGTGATGGTACTCGTTCATCGCACTGTTGCCACCGTTCCGTCCACCACCGTACTGTACCAGCATCCAGGTGAACAAGCGCCGTGGGAACCGCTAGCGATTGAAGCGCTAATCTTCAATTGCACACACACACAAAACTTCCAATTATCCCCGAATCCCACAGAATCCACAACCGATGGCGTTACGAACTATTAAAAGCACACAAACACACACACTGTACCGGTTTCTTTTTTTCTATGTCTCACTCAGAACCAATCACCCAAAGGCCACTGAACGCAGGACACACACCACCGAGCACACTGTCACGAGCCGGAAACATTGCGACCGAACCCGACCACGTCCTAACGCCAACTAACGATTGCTGCGGCTCGGCTAACAGCTAGACCCAGCTTGACCGCAACCGACTGACCACCCTTGATCAATGTCCGGTAGGGTCGGGACGAAAGGAAGAATGACGTGCATGGCGGTCGGTGGTCGGTAGTTTCCGTTGACTCCCCCATGAATACCAGGACGAAGTGTGACAGGACGGGTGACACGCAAGCGGGCATGAATAAGCAGCTGGACGGTATTATTTACTTCGTCCGATGAAAGGGGTCGAAACTAGTCGCCCAGTCGAAAATGTAAAAACGGGACCCCTGAGAATATAGGAGTAGCGTTCGGTTGGTGCTACCTGTACCCTCCGTTTTTTTCTTTGGTCGCGTGTTCTTGGACCAAGATTTCTGTGCTAACTGTTTAGTTAAAGTCCAAGCAAGGATTTGGTTTTTCCGACCAGCAAGAACCGACAGTTTGGTGCTCCCTTTTTAGAACACAAACACCCATCCAAAGGCCTAATGAATTCCATTGTGTAGGTACACCGCTTACTTCTCGGTGTGTCGAAGACGTGACAATCGTCTTCTACCAGTTCTATTTACTGCCCGTTCGAACAACCACAAAAACACACCAACAAAGCAAAACCTCGCGCACATTGCGTGTGTGACGTTAGAAAAAACACCATCCTAAGACCTAAGACCTAAGACGTCCAGGTGGGAAATGGTTGGAGGTATCAAAAATTCTCCAGGGGACGGACGATTCTTTGCGGACCGCAGTTGCGTTCGGTGGGAATTGGTCTTAGCGTCAGGTCTAGCCGTAAGGAGCGTACACTCGATCGATTGCTCTTAGCAAAAGGCTGGAGGGCTACTTTTAGCAGACCCTTGGCTGTCGGAATGGATCAAAAATGGGAGCAGGCTAACTTAGCGAATGTGGAGCGAACGTGATGATTCGCTTTGGATGGCGTTGGATTTATGGGTTTTGATGAGTTAATACGGTTAATGCTTACAGTGGGAATTGGTTCATTGTTCAGTGTAGTACATGCATGTTCGGTGTCCCACAAACCATGACGGATTGGTTCGTTTCATGAAGCGGGTCAGCGCAGTAATAATTTGCTGGGATTTTTATTGAAATATTTAATCAATAATATTCTTGCTAAAGCGAGGATAATAAAGATACGTCTGGATATTCTTATATATTAAATAGTTCGCTTTAATTTAACAGAACAGCCAGAACACCAAATCATTCTTTTTCTTCTGTGGCTTTCCATGACTTCGGTTAACCGATAGCTGGTTAAACAGTCCTGCCTACGGGAACTCCGAACCATTATGCTTTAAAAATTCTTTAACACTTTCAAAAGGAGAGTCAAATTCAAAGACAAACCCACGAAGCAATCGATACAATCTCCTGCTTAAATCTTATTTTAACATTAGATTCCTTCAGAAGTAAGTGAAGATTTAGTATGTAAGTATATTAATAAATTACTCGAAATAAGCAACCGGAAATAAAATAAATAGAACCTCTACTACTTGAAGCCCAGGAAAATATCCTAATACATCAGTACAACATATACATACTTCCCCCTTTTTTTGGAGGGAAAAGTAACGAACTTAAATAAATAATGAAATCAGAAGAAAGACTTTCGAAATGTAACTTCTTGCCCCATTTTTACAATCTATCCGTAGGAAGGCAGAAACCCAAACCAATTCTTCTTACTTTGTGCATTAAAGATAAGGTTTCGCTTACTGTACTGTAGGAATTGAATATGTTGAAATACGGTTACACAATATTAAATGGAAACAGGTGTTATTCCAGAAAAGGATATTTTTAATTTCATCGTGCATCTACGTTCTTACGCCTCCAACTTCATCCTTAACTAGTATTCTGAGTCAATAAATTATTCGTTCCCTTACAATAATCCCCAGAGAAATCGGTGCTCGCTTCAACTGCGCCGTCCATACTTACGATTCTACGATTGGCAGAAAGGAAACTGTTGAATCCAGCGTCCGGATGGTGGTGTTGCCTCTGATTACCACCTTTTCACGCGTGATGCGCCGGTACGTCTCGTCTCGTCTCATCTTTACACCCCACACACAACACTCAGGCGCCGGAACAGAACTCGCTAAACTAAATGCTCCAAAAGGATAGCACATAAGACAGTTCGAGCAGGATGTTTGGCACACTGTTGGTTAGCACCACAGGGAGAGCAGCATCTAGCTGTCCGACAGTGTGGATAGAAAAATCGATTTTGTGCACAATATTGCCTACAAAAATGACCGAAAGGTGGGGAACATTCCGCTTCTTTCTGCTTCACTTAAGACACACACATTCAACTACTCTGTATCAGCCTTTTTATCCCGTACGTTTTAAGGTGCACTTATAAGTCTACATTATCTTGTACAATGTACATCGAACGCCGAAAGCATATCTATATGCCCTTACTTAAAGTACACGCTCTGAATCTTTCTCTAGCATTGAATGACATCAGCATCCAGCAGCTCCCCACACTACATTTCGCTCAATTAACGCGCTTAGACGACCGATCTCAAGACCACACGCACAGAACAAACTAAGAACAAGCAAGCTGGTCACCATGAAACCTTGACAATGATAACACCCACTCCCATTTTTATGGCCACAGCTAATACAATCAACCAAGGGTGTTAAGCACTTTAAGCAAACATTCGCGTTAATTTAGCAAACAAACGTAACAGGAACTATTCGACCAATGTGAAGACGTCAAGCATCAGAATCGGGATGCTGTAGATAAACAATAGTTCAATCGCACAACACGGTACAGCAGATGGCGAAGGATATTGTTCTACGTCTTAAAATAGAACGCCCGCAAGCTTGTGACGCGTCGGAAGAGTTGCGGAAATCGGAAGATACGATACACTGTGTGTCCGAAATCTCTTGCAGACTTCACGTTGGAGCACATTGACACTTTGCTCGATGCAAGGACATGCGCAGATTATCGAAGTACCGGCAGCCGACTGACTGACGGACATGGTTGGTACATTTGAAAGGATGGTCTGGTCTAGCAGATGCACATTGCGAGCGTTGCATTATGTGCATTCGTCCTTTCGTTTGCTACTACTACACAGATAACTGACTGTCGCGTCGTCCGTCGGTAGGCCATGGCAGTGTGTGTTAGAAGATGTCGTTTTAAATATTTACTGGTCAGATTGTAAAAGCGGAGTCCGACTATCACTAGCGCCATAAACAATTTCATTTTGGCTTTTAATTTTAAACTGTGGAAGCAATAACTAAATTGGACATTGAGGGAAAATGTAATAGCCCCACTCTTTGTAAGTCCTTCAAAGCAAAAGCTACATGGTCAATATGAGTATGACGCAGAAGACTTTGTATGAGTACACCCACCCGGATTCAGAACCCGCCATTAACGAATGCTAATCAATCATCATCATCAGCGTAGCGTTCGAAAGTTTTCCCTATCGAAATGCGCATCGTTACGATTGTTGTCTGTTGATATACTTGACCCACTTCCGGTAGTCCATTAACCTGTCCCAATTCCGACATTCGACATTGACATCGAGGTAGGTTAGTTTAGGCAGTTACGTTAACGAATCTTCATCCCACTTAAAGTACTTCACCATTACCAGTCGTATTGTGCTACTTATTTAACTTAAAAATTGGAATTTTACTTACATTCTCGTACGCCGGAACAGCACCCGATCGGAGGCCACATTATCGAACAACGCCGGCAGTGAAGGTATCGATGAGAACAACATTTCTTCTCTTTTTTTTTAACAACAATTGGCTAAACTTTGCGATCGTTTGATCAACTTTACACAACACTTAACATAATGCACGCTACGCTACTTAAAACACGCTAAAAACACAGACACATTGTTAGGGCAGTTCTACGCTAAGAAGCGTCACGGTAGTGTCTTCTTTCTCCATGCGATGGCAAGTAACAACTGTCGCTGTGCTGCCGTAGTCCAGCTGCTCAAGGCGACCGCGTGCGTAGAGTGTGTTTATCGTGCATCAACAGATTACTATGGCGATAAACCATCGTTAGTACAACGTCCGGGAAACTAATGACAACGGTTCGTGCAGAATGGCGCGTTCTTGTCCGTTCTTCTGTAGGTGAGAATTTTCTTCGGAATGTTCGGAATGTCACCTGAAACACAGAATATGTATGTTTAAATTATGAACTGTTTTATTATAATTTTCGATTCCGTAAAACTACCCAAGCAAGTTGCTCTCCTGGTCATCGCCTACGGACTATCTCTATTCATCACTATCCCCTTCGGAACGGTTGCCCCCTTCAGCGCTCTTCTCACTACCGGACCCTTCACCACCCGACCCCGAACCGGAGCCCGAATTAGATCGTGACCGGGTTCCGCGTGAACCTTCCTCCGATCCCGACCCGGCATCACTATCGTCCGAATCGGCCAACGATTTAAGCGCCTTCTTCTTGTCAATATTTTTCTTACGCCGGCCCGTTTCCACATCCCGGACCCTTCACCACCCGACCCCGAACCGGAGCCCGAATTAGATCGTGACCGGGTTCCGCGTGAACCTTCCTCCGATCCCGACCCGGCATCACTATCGTCCGAATCGGCCAACGATTTAAGCGCCTTCTTCTTGTCAATATTTTTCTTACGCCGGCCCGTTTCCACATCCGAACCTTCCTCGTCCGACGAATAGATGCCAGCATTTCCTTTCGAACCGGCCCCCTTCCCTTTGTCTCCTTTGAATTTGTTTTTAATGGCCGCGATCGAAATGCCACCCTCATCATCCGAGCCCTCGTCGTGGTGATACGCGTTGCCCGCATTTGCACCCGAGTCCCGGCCACGCTTCGGTTTCGAAGACGTCTGTTTGGCACGCATTGCCATCCGGAGCTTCTCTTCCTCCTTCTTGAGGTTCTGCTTACGATCCGCATCCGGGTCAAAGCCGACCTGTGTAAGGATCTTGATGCCGGACGTTTTCTGCGAACGGTCGGCCAACGAGATAAGCATCTTCTGATGGGTAAACGATTCGGTCGAATGCGGTCGGAACGTAAGCTTCGTGCGGAATACGGACTGCCCTTGCAAACCCGTACCCTGTCGGATGAACAGATGGTTATGGTCACCCTGCAGGGGTTGCTTGTACACATCGAAAATTTCCGATCCCAGATGTAAACTCATGCTGCCATCAGACCACTTCACAAATCGAGCGTTTGTTTCGCGCTGTGCCGTACCCGAACGGTCAATGTTGTTTCTCCAGCGAATAGTGTTTTCCACCTTCAGCTTCAACCGCTGGCGACCTTCCTCGTCGAGCGTTTCCTCTTCGTCGATTTCATCTTCGTACGTGTCCACATCGAACGGGCGTGTCTCGACGGACAAGAAATTGGGTAGCTTTACGAAATGAATGTCCCGACCGAGATCCGTCACAATTCGAGGAATCTCCACATCGATGCGCGTCTCCGGGATTGGCTCCGGTTCCGGTTCCGGCTCTTTCGGCTCTTCCCAACGCGCTAACCGATCACGGTTGCCTTCTTCATCGGACGAACGGCGATCACTGTCACGGCTTCTACTGCGACTACGGCTTCGGCTGCGGGATCTTTCCCTCGATCGATCCCTGGCCTGATCCTGCTTGCGCTGTTCATCCTCTAGATCATCCAGCTCGTCCCGCTCTCGGCCTGATTCGTTGCCGGCAGCCTCATCCGAGCTGATATCATCCGCATCACCGAACAGCGCATCGGCCGTAACATCCTTTCCCTTCGCTGCACCATCCTTCCCCGAACCGGCTTCCTCCTCCGAGTCCGTGTCGATAAGTTTGTTTTTCTTTTTCGCCTCCTTCTTGGCACCATCGTCCGAATCGGAATCGCTCAGTACAGCTCGCTTACGTTTTTCATTCACAGGGGATTGTACCGACCCGGAACGACTGCGTGCCGATCCGGAACGAACCGAGCGCGAGCGAGAACGAGATTTCCGTTCCGAGCCCGGTGATCCAGATGCGGCCGATCCGCTGCGTGATCTGTTTACGGGCGTTCCACTGCCCGAACGGTTTTGTGGTGTGCCGCTGCGAGATCTTCCACTACCGGATCCTTGAGAGCGGGAACGTGACCGAGAGCGTGAATGTCTTGAACCGGAACCAGACCTGTGGGATCCGGCCGGTGAACCGGAACCGCTGCGTGATCTACTCTGTCGTTTCTGTGCACTTCCAGGAGTGGGGGATCTACTGCCAGAACCCGAACGGGAACGCTGGGAGCCCGCGGAATTCGAACGACTTCGGTTCTGCCTCGGTGTACCGGACCGGGAGCGTTGATTGGGTGAGTTGGAGCTGGAAACAAAGTGCGTCATGGTTACCGTTTGTACCATCAGCTAGATATACTACGGTAATAGGGAACATACCGGGAATCATGATGTTCCAGGGAAAATCCGGGCGTTGGTGCTACTTGAGGCGTACCGCTGCGACTTCTACTGCGGCTGTTACTACGACTAGAACCCGACTCCGAACCTTGAAGCGTAGGATGATATTTTGCATAAATTTCAAGGTAATGCAAAGTAGAAACTTGCCAAAACACAAACTATTACTCACCTGATCCATCCGATTCTGTTTCGCGAGCCATCGGGAGTTTTATTACACGCAAAATAAAGCTAAATTATGTTTGTTTTGTCAATACTGCGAAACTTTTCCACAAGCCAAATTGAACGCTTTATTTATGTTTGACAGCAGCGTGCTATCTGTCAAGCGAGGATGCATGCTGTCAAGGGAATGAGAAAAAGTACGCAGCCACTTTTCATTGCGAACCTCTAAAAACTGCAGAACACAATAAACTTTTTCTCTAAAAGATTTATGTTTATTGTACTGTTTCTCTCTACAATACTAAAAAAAAGGTTTCTTATTTTTGTTGGGAGGCTAAAGATTTGTATTTATAAACGTGTTCTGCAGTCGTGAACCCGAGTGTTGTTAACGCAGCTAAAATGTCAAACACATGGCCGAATGCAAAAAGGAAAAAAAACAACAGACATATTCCGCGTTTGTTTTTCTCCGCTAGCTGTTGGACCGAGCTCTTTTTCAACAACGTTTTTCACTCATTTTCCGTGCCAGTTTCTACACGAAAGTCTACAGGTTGCGAAGCACTGAAACTATCACCTACCGTCGATGCAGCAGTGAGCGCATCAAACGATGTGGAAATATGTTTCCCGTCGTATACGCGATGTGTACGACAAGACAGCCCATGTACTAGAGGTACCGCGCACCTGGAACTGTGGCGAACGGTTCTGCGGGGAAACTCCACCGGACGATGGAACCCGCGGCCGTGTGCAGCATGAAGCGAATGGTAAACGTTACTGTCTGCTACATGTTGCCCGCCCGAATAAGCTTGGTGAACGAACGCAACAGGAGTACGGAACCGGTTCGAACCAGTCGGATCGGGAAGGCACCAAGCGGAAGGAATACCACCAACCACCGATCGAACACTCGTGGCTGGGCGCAATAACATGGGTAAGTGCGAACGGGGTTACACCTGCTGACTCATCCTGATAGGGGGACAAGCCTACCGGGGGAGGTGTAAAGCGTCTGCAAGGCGCCCAAACCAAATATAAACAAATTCATTCAGCTGATAAAATTCTTATCCTTATCTGGCTTACTCTTCAATCGTCATTTTTTGTATTTGCTGCTCGTTTTAGACCAGTGCCATTATCTGCGGATGGTATACCACCCAGCTGCTCTGCCTTCATCGTCGCACGCGACGCTTTGATCATCCATCCTTTGGCCGAGGCGCTGCTTCCCAGTTGCTGTTTACCGCTGCGGAACATCGCCGACTTTCGGCCCGTCACTGTGAGGCGTTAGCGCAGTACTTTGGTTTGCGATCCGGTGCTGCGTTTGTTGCTCCGTACGCCAAACCTTCGATTTCCGATGCAGCTTGGACGTTTGGAAAGGAGGCAGGAAGGACTAACAACCTTGCACAATCAGTCGCCGCTTTCATCCCTTACGATGGGCAAGATTTTGTGGACTACACCGATAAGAACCGTGGCGAGTTGCAGCGCTTCGTTTTTCACGTTAACAACGAAACGAAACCGACTGTCAATGCCGCGCCGAAGGATGAATTCGCTTCTCCGTTCGGTGTCACTCCAGTAGCGGAGGTACCATCGCAGCACGAGGGACTGACTGAAACTATCGATGGAGCGTTCAACAACCTACTGTCCGTCCTGGGTGAGATCGAGTATCAGCTAGGGTGCCGCAATCTGGAGCTGGGTGAATATGCTTCTGCCGTTTCACATTTGAAGCTGGGCGCCAGCCATCATCACGCGGGTGCTGCGTTTAATCTCGGCATTTGCTTTGAGCAAGGATACGGCATGCCGAAAGATATGGGTATGGTAGGTATTGCTTAACATTGGACATTGGTCGAACACAAAATATACTTTTTTCTCTGTGTAACGTTTGCAGGCCTTGGAATGCTACCAACAAGCGGCTGATCAGGGACACCCGCAGGCAATTTTCAACGTTGGAGTTTTTCACGCTCGCGGGTACGCTGGCCTACGTCCGAGTCGTTCGATGGCGAAGAAGTATTTCCTTGCGGCTGCTGAGCTTGGGCTGCAAGAAGCGATCGCTGCCCTCGGACCAAAGTACCAACGCAGCCGGAAGGAATCGCTTGTCGCGGATAATGAGAAGGATAAGGGTGGACATGTGCAGGCACCGTTTCAGTTTACGTTGGAGAACGTTGATCAGTTCTTCGCCGACAAACACCACAACGAGCGAGCACCTGTGCAGCTACAACTTGTATCAGCGGCTAGTGGATAGATCGGTAGTCGGCCATAGTGGCCACGTACAAAGTTTCCTAGCACAGCAGTAGCAGCTGTATTCGAGTTTTCCGTTTTCATTGTGGTTTGTTTCGCTGTTTTCGATTATGGCCAACCTATTTATTCACTGTTTCGGTGCGCTACTAGAACTCGTTTTTGCAACGTTTGAACCAGAACGACAAGATAAGCAATTTTATATCATTTTTGCCCCGTTTGCCGTCGTGAAGAGTTGAAAATAGTCACAATTCTGGTACGTCCGACATCAAATGGTTAAAAAATAGGTTGGTGCTCGGTGCTTTGTTTGTGGTGTTTGGGTTACTTTCTTTCTTTTTCTCTGGGTTAAATGTTGGATCAGAGATCATTATTAAAAAACAACAAAAAAAGAAGTAAAATAGAAGTTAAAACGATAAAAAATGCGTGATACGCATGTTTGCCATCGGCTTTCGGGTGATGTGTGATTTTTGTAAAATTGCCTCCAAAGTTTGATTCAATAAAAATGCGTTCCTATCGTCCAAAAAACAAACAAGTAAATATGACTTATGATTACTTTTTTCAAGAAATTGAGGATTATTCTCAAGAACTACGAGGCATGGACAATGTTCCCATGAGGAGTATCTACCCCTCAGCAGTTAGGTGATGCTTATGAGCGTAAAATTACGTTTTGTACATCGTTCAATACATTGTCGTCAATTATTCTAGACATTTGAACCTCAATTGTGCTTCAAATGGTCCTCGTTTAGTGAGGTTAGCTGTAATAGATTGTTGTGCTTTAGGACGAAGCCAATTTCTTGAAGAACAGGCAATTTGCTCTTGGGGTTTTCGTAAAGCAAACGTCCACATATTTTAAACAAAGTGCGGTTCAAAACAGTAATAGTCTATCCAGAAAATTTTAAACCAGAAAATTTTAAGATATACAAATGCCATTCCAACAAGTTGTAACATAAATCAATAGTATCTACATTATAGAATTCGTTAATGTTTTTAAAGTCCTTTACAACAAAACTATATATAGGTAACCCATTTTTATCGAGTACCTTCTCAAGACTTCTTTTTAATGAACTTTTCCTGTGTAAACTATCATGTGCGTGTTAGAAAAGGCTTCAGGAACTTCGCGATAAGGTAAAATGTTCAG
>KZ061928.1:115931-137542 GCA_002091835.1 Anopheles maculatus | reverse complement strand
AGCAGGTTAGTCGCTTTTTTTTTCGTTTATTTATAGAGGCTTTGGGTCTCATAGACCTCATTCGCCTCTTAAAGCAGGTTAGTCGCGACGGTTACTTCGTATAAGCAGAAAGCCTGTTCAACAGTCGCCAAGTAAAAGGAAAGATACTGGAAATTTAATGCTTTCAATGAACCATCGTAGAGTTCAATTTGCCATGTGGTATGGCACTAGAACCGTGTACGACAATGTTTTGAACTTAACAGAAGCTTACACAAGGAAGTAAGTTACCCTTCCATATCCTGAAAGCCAGGCGCCATATCAGATAACCATTTTCAAAACTGTTACATGCCAGCAAGCCACACATCGTGACTAGTATCACCTGTTGTTCCTTTGCACTTTTCTATTCAAACGATGTTCCACTCTGCCTCGTGCTCTGGTTCCTTTGCATGAAAGTCTTCTTTGATAATTATCTAAGCTAAGATTTTTCATCAGACGTATTATCAGTGGAAGGTATTACCGGGATCTTCAGACAACAGGACCCGTGTATAGAATCAAGTCCGGAAGACCTGCACGTATGCAGGACTGAATATCCAGCTACGGGTAAAACGGAGTCAACGAAAGCCAGAAATGGTAGGCCAAGACTTCTTGAGGTTGCATATTCAGAGAGCAAGGTGATTAACATTCTTTACAAGTGTGGTTTGGGAGAGCATCGAACTAATAATAACTTATCTAGCATATCATTGACACAGGAAGACAAAATATTTAAGTTTTGTAATGTATGTATTTTTTATCGAGCCACACTGAGACAAATTGGTCTCGTTTCCTGTCCCGGAAGAGCTCTCTATAGCCAGGTCGGTTTCATAGGTACTTGCAATGTGCAAGGAACAGTCGTGTCCGAACAATTGACAAACCGCACAGTTTGGACACAGGTTGAAATAGTAGAATTCGAAATAGTACCCTGTGATGCCACTCTTTTCCAAATTGAATGCTATACTTACAGGAATGATTGGAGTTTTAAATGTTAATAATTATAATTCCGAATCTAGGGGCGGTACGTAGGCCGAGGCAGTAGCGTCGCCGGTATTCACACAGCAGGACAAGGTATCGTATCCCGTACAAACCGTCTTTTCGTACGCTTGACTGGCAATCCAACTACGGGTAAAACTAAGTCAAGGAAATCCAGACATGGCAGGCCGAGACCTCTAGAGGTTATAGAAGAAGGCCAAAGGAGACGAAGAAGAATCTACTGTCCGTGACCTGTGGAGGTTGATGGTAAAGTTTAGACGGATTGTCATGAAAACGATACTTTCTCGTCCAAGCCTCATATATTCTTCTTGACTATTTGATAAGTTTTTTACTAACCCGAACCGATCCTCAGTCATTCTTACTGCGCTGATTCGACAATTCTTAAGAAGAGCATAGCAAATTATATTGGGCATTAAAGCCATCAACGATTATGAATATGCTGGTGGAAATTTTCGGTTACGAAAATGTCTAAAAATTTAATGTATATCACACGAGTCTTTATACGTGTATATCGCAGGACCAAGCAGTGAGAGGATCTCGTCGCACGGATCGCAAGCCGTTTGCTCGAGGACTTGGCATCCGATTTTTATTTGTGCTCTTGTGTTCTTATCTACACACTCGGCCGCACGGCCGCATCACACGGACATTAAAATCAATCCACATATCTATCCACCATGCTCAAAAAGAATAATTGGGGTTTACTAGAAGATAAACGACACAATTGGATTTTAATTTGTTTTTACAACCATCATTACTAACCATCTCCCCCCTATATAACTATGAAATAATCATCCTTATCAACAATCGCGAGATCGTTTGGAGTAATTAAGCCCCCGGACCACAAATGAGCACAGCGTAACACAGCTCTTATCAATCATCTACATCCAATCATTGGCAAACTTCGTTTCCGGTGCGTTGGGTGCTCCACTTCCGCCGCACCCAAATCAATCCGTAGCCCTCGCACATCAAGTAAGCGGACAGCTTGCCAGGCCACTCCCGCAAACACTTGGAACTGGAATGGGGTCGAAAAGTTATGACACCACTTACCACCAAAACTAACCGGAAATCAATAAAGCACCGTACCGGACCGTGCCGTGTCGTTGTTCTTTCCTTTTGGCCGGCGCTTTTCGTGCGACTTAGCTCGTTTGATGGACATCGGTGGATTCGCAACTTCCGAATAGCCGCAGCACCGAGAGCACGCGTTAAAGTTTAACGGAAAGTTTTGTCTCCCTTAAATCCACCCATCAAGCAAAACCCCGGAAGCGAATAAACTTCCCAGCTAGCTACTTACCGTAGTTCTTCGTGTGCGTGTTTGTGTGTTCAATCACGTGCCAGAATTAGCGACCAAAACGAAACGTTCGCTGTTGTTCGGTTCGGACAAATAGGTGAAGCTGAGCCCGGGTGCGGAACACCAGCGTGTACAATAATCTTAAACTTTTATTTATCTTCTGTATACAACAAACATATCCTTCCAAGATCGGTGTACCCACGTGTGAGTGTGTGTGTGTGTGATTGTTGAGTTTTTTTTTTCTGGGGGAGTTGGGGAGGGTGGGGGGTAGTTACTGTGTAACTGTGTCCATTCCTTCCGGTTGTTTTTTGTGTGTTTGCATCCTCAAATCGGAGGATCCTGTAGGGTGGTTTAAACGATTTTGCCCAGAAGCGTCCTATCGGTGCATGCGAGATTCGGTGTTTCGTTTTCGTTTTTTGTTCATGCTCGTCCGGATCGTTACCGGACTCGGTTGGCCCTGTTGAGAATTTGCCCAGCTCGCCCACATCCGGGCACCTAACAACCTCCATAAAACCGTTGTATGTAATCCTCGTTCAAACAGTTTTCTAATCGCCGTTCGGACACTTGGTCTGGGTTTTTGTTGTTTGTTATGTTTTTGGGAAGTGGGTAGATTAGGAAAAGTGAGCAATAACATATCGTACCGGGGCACACTGCGTTTAGGTACCAGTGTCTGGGAGTATTGAAGATGACCATCAAGTTTTTTTTTGCAGGTTCTGCTTCACATCGTTACTTGCAGTTTATGGTAAAGGAGCTTACTAGAAATCTCTTTAAGTACACTAAGCCCGGAGGGACCAATGACACCGTTTACTGTCAATTGTAAAACAGATAAGATACAGTCTTTATACTAAAAATTTACCAGACTGTTGAGACAATTCTCTACCGGATATTCGGGGACCTCAGTACGTGGTAATGGTTTTGTTGGGGAGATAAACTGTTTGTACCATTTGTTTCATTCGCGCTTTTCGCTCACACACAAACTCTCTCGCTCTATATCTCTCGTGTTCTTTAAATATAGTCACTATTATATTAACCTACTGTAACATACGCCATATTCGTTTTGTTTGGCCAGATTCGTCTTCATCTTTACCACTTATCTATACGGTACGGTAGAGTCAGTTGCCCTTAGATGTCAGATCAACATGTGCGGAAGATTATGTAGATTCCATCTTAACGCTCTAAACGACACTGTTCGGAATACAAACACGGGTGTATTATTAGTAAGCTCATCATCACATTGTGGTACATCTTTGTGCCACTATAGCGCTAGTTCTAGTACTTCCACTACTACTGCTACTATTATCGATGGTACCCGGTAGATCGTAACAAGTTAAGCTAAACTGTGGCATTCGTGGCAAGCGTTCTTTGGATCTGTCAGTGTCCGTCGTGCTACGGTCGTCGGGTGACAGGTGCCGCTTGTACCACACGGCGACCTACCCGCATCTACCCCCTTCCTACCAGTCTGAGT
This sequence comes from Anopheles maculatus, assembly GCA_002091835.1. NCBI lineage: Eukaryota > Metazoa > Arthropoda > Insecta > Diptera > Culicidae > Anopheles > Anopheles maculatus. Next base: position 133,784 of record KZ061928.1, on the reverse strand, counting down.
ATCTCTCTTTAACGCGTCTTGCAGTGTTCCCTCGGGTGCTTTCGGTCGCTCCCTCTGCAGTACTGTTAAATGCACGTCTCATGCTTTGTGTCGGTCAGCAGCACAACCTCATCCATTTCGCCACACCGCTGTTGGAGCAGGTTCGGATGGTAGTGAAAGGTCGGTACGGTCGGTGCGACATCCTGGCAGGTGCTTTCATCGTGCTGGACGACGTGATGCAACGATTCGCTCGCTCCGATCCGTCCTTCCAGTTCGCCTCCCATCGTCTCTCTCTCCTGCTGGACGCCCTCTTCCAGCACTACCGTAACGGCCGGTAAGGCGAGTAATGGTGATGTCGCCGGTGATGACGACGCCGAGTCCACCGTCGTCACATCCGCGTCACAGTTTCTATTGTTGCACACGCTACTATTGTTATTATTGTTATTATTATTACTCTTACAGCTATTGTTGAGGTTCGCACCGCCATTGAGGTGCGAATTGGCATCACCGGGTTCGACGGGTGTACAGGTCCCGCTAGGGCTGACCACCAACGGTAAGACGATTCGATCCTGGGCCGGTTTGTCAATGCTTATCAGCGGTATCTTGAAACTATTCTCCGTCACCGTCGAGTTGCTCGAGACGACGTTCGTAACGAGTGTGGTGGCGGAGGTGGTGTAGCATCGGGGCCGTCCGTTCAGATTGTTCTCCAGCATCACCACCACATCGGTGGTCAGGTTGGGCGACAGCGAGTTCCGGCTGCTGGGCATGTTGCCAATCTGTGGACGGTGGAGAGAGCACACGAGAGCAGGTCAGACAGATCGAGAAAACAATATTAATTATCACATCATCGTCAGTCTCTTTACAGACAGGATGTTGGAAGTGTTTGTTACAAAGTTTGCCACTACACTGCGTCCAGTTTCTATAGTGCCACTTGGTGTTTGGGAAGAAAATTATAGGGTAAGATATACATATAGAGATAGTAGAACTTTATGATATCATGCTATTAATTTCTGCTAGTTTATTTAAGAGCCAACAAACATTATGATTAGAAAATGTAAGGATAGGGGAAATAATTTATAAACTAGGGTAATTTTATTACGTAACTAGAAATTTCCTTGAATAACTCAAGATGAAAAAATACAAATGGATTAAACTTCTGATTAGCGATTATGTGATTATTTTTCTCCTATTTGCTCTTCTTAGTAGTATTACAGCATTAGTTATATTGAACATATCTGTAGTAGGATGAAACCACGGTACATTAACATGTGCTTTTCTAGTAAATCTACGCTGAATCAACAACAGTCTAGCAGTCCAAATTGTTGAGTGGTGCGTCCCAGCCACAACGTTAAATTAAGGCACATTTATGTCGTTAAATTATTTAGCATTTCTTGCTACAAAACTTAACATTCGATTAAACTAGCCTTTTACAGTTTTTAAGTGTTTGATTATTGTGCCGTCAGGCATAGTTTTAAGGTATCGAATTTCGGCTGGTGGCTAGTTGTGAAGTGTGTATATAACTGGGATAATTTTACGATTATTTATTTATGTATTTATTTATAGTCTCCATGCAATAGACCAACGCATGTCTGACATGAAAAAACGAAATGTCATTTAAAAATAGTATAAACTGCAAGGGTCATATATTACTGACCTGAGGAACATAGGAAAAACTACACAAAATTGTTAGACATATTTTGAGCTATTTGATAACCTCTGCTGATATGTCTTTAAGGATAGCATGGTTTCTAGTTGCTTGAGCAGTGCCAGAACTTCCAAACTCGTATCCAAAAATGAATGAAAAATTCCACATTATCTTAAGCAATCTACAAAATTGCTACAAAAATTCTGTTCCTGCTAAAATTGATTCACTTCATCATGAACAAAATCCATAAATGTGTCAAAAAATTTAAAGTTATTGTTAATTTTTTAAGCTAAGCTAGTGCTGTACATATTTAAAAATTAGTAGTCGACACAATGTTATTAAGATGTAGTTAGGAAACTATTTTCATCTTTCTTTAGTTAGTATGTTAAAGTCAATTTAAAGTTTAACTTCAAAAACAGGCTTTAAATAATATTAAGCAATTTAATAGTGACTTCAAAGAATACATCAACCATGCCTTTAGAAAGTTTACTGATTTGAAAGAACTGTCTATTTTCATATGTAAATAATTTTGTGCAATGTTTTTGGACAAAGAATTCGAGATAAATTTTGTACATTAAGTTATCTGTTAAAATTTAGTCGATGCAAGGATTAATTGATTTTTAAATTGAGAAACATTTTTTTAGCAGCGATGGAATGACTTGTAATCAAGTTGAAATAAGAAAGAAACGAAAATAGTTACGCAATACAACATTTTAAACTAACAGTGACTTAAAGTTTGGAAACAAGAGACAATTTTCGTATCCTCTTCATTGTTTAAAAAGAATGGTGGCACTATAAATAATGAACCTAGTGTATCGACTGTCCACAGATCGGTTAACAAGACACAACAGGTATACACAGTGTAGATGCTCTGTTGGAATCGAACACTATCGAGGGGCATAATAGTTCATCAGGCAGGGAGGGACACATGTACTAGCGCAAGAAAAGAGGAAACAAAAACGAATGATACACAATCAATTGTCTCGGTGTCGGTGCTGGTCAGGGTGTCCATTAGCAAACATATTTATTATTAGAGACTAAAATCCCGGTCCTGGAAGAGAATCCGGGCCTTGCCGACAGTGGACGATGCTTGCCAACACTAAACGACTCCCTGGGCTTGCTGATGTAACGTCCATTTCTGTCTTCACATTCTTATCGTTGACTGACCCCATCTTTCTCCATTTAGATCCCCCATTTCCCATTCTTTTCGGGTTGAAGATCCGTATCGCATCCGTTCACTTGCTGCGTGTTACCGGGCGTGTTATGTGTTGATAATGTCAGTCGGTGGGACAGAAATCGATGAGCAAAATGGTTGGAAGCAACAAGGATTGCAGGCCGGACGAAGATGAGAGTGTCCACAATCCAGAACAAAAGCTTCATCGGGCACATCGGTCAAGATTAAGGCATTGGAAGCCAGTTGGCCAGTTGGCAAATGTATCGGATGACACACAGACACATAATCGGGGAAGGTTACTGATTGGTGGGGGATTAAAGTGACGACAGACAGGCACTCGGGGTTTCCTTGGGTGTTTGCTGTGGCTATGCTTACTTTGTACGTCCGATACACGGTTTGTAGTGTGCTGCCAGGATATGATGCTTACGTGAGCCGAGCGCTTGTGTTTGAAAAGTTGAAGAATGAGAATCAAAAAGAGACGTCGATTTGCATTACATCGTTTGGGTTTCTAGGGAAGCGAGATTTCCAATATAGTTCAAGGAGATAGGTAGTTCTAGCTGTCGCATATGCTGTCCTCGACCCCTTTTTATCACAACTAAACTGGCTTTCGGAATCGATACAATAACACTGTCTGTTTGGGAACGTGATGCATTACCGGCAATCCGGTCGATCGATCGAGATCGGAACATTACGTTTCAGTTCATTTTCCATGAAGCCCGGGGTCTGTTATCTACGGCAAAGGATTTCGCTGACTGGAGCTCTCGTAAAGATGAAATATGTTAGATCAAAAGATTGCTTCCACACTGCTGAATCTGAAGAGTGGACGGGAACGGATGGAATGACCCAAATGGCAGCCAATTTCCAATCAAGCTTCCATTAAAGGCCACCCCGAAAAACAGAACTTTCTCGCTCGCTCGCTCGCTCTTTCCCAAATCGGATGCTGCGTTTGATTTCCCAACAACAACAAAAAAAGGAACAAAACTATTTAGCAGAAATAAAAGACAGCCCCGCTGATGTAGGTCAGCAGTAAACCATTCGAGCAGAACTAAAAACTTCCCGGCTAGCGTTGCTTTGCTGCCAAGAAACCGGGGAACTCAGACCGTGCTCCGTAGCACGCCGTCATGTAACGCGATCCTTATCATGTGAACGCTAATGAAATGGAATAATGTAACGGAACCGTTGTTATGCGTTGCGATTTTCCGAAACGGACGGTCCGCACTTCACGTTGAGCAATGGAGTCCGTTAATGTTTGCTGGAGCAAACGGATCGCGACGGGGCAATGACAAATGGACGGGAATTGAATGCTACCGTTCCCGTTGGGGAAGGAAATGAGTTGACTTTTCGGGCTGAAAGGGCAAAAAAGAGGGCGTACCTGTAGCGAATTCCGCCGAATGCAGTTGTCACTGTACCGTATACTGTTGTTCGCGTGCAGTGTACCTCGAAACCGGGAACGTTTGGATTGCATCATTGACCGTGCCCGTAGCTGAAATGGTGGAAAATTGTTACTCTCGTTGCGCGTTTAGGTTAGCTTTTATATTTATGAATTGTTTTGTACGAATTCACGTCCCTGTTTCCGGCGAATCGTGCAAGTTTGGCTGAAATTTGGTTTGGTGCCGTGACCAGGATACGATGTAAAAGTTCCTGCCTTAGCATTTTCGAAGGAAGCTAACCACACCTAAAACAACTGCAAGAAAGCGGTTTTGTTGTTGTTTCTAACCTTAAAGTTGTGCCGGTATATGTGGTAGCGAGCTTTCATTGTTTTTCTCCATTTGAGTGGGTCGGCACAAAATCTTCACCGTTCGCAGAATTAAATATCATGACTGGTGAGTTTTAAGTCTGCAGTCTCTTGTGGTTGAAATTGTTTCGGTTTTTTTTCCCGCCTATCAAACATACCACGGTTCGTTCGTTTCGCTCGATTGGAACCTGATGCAACGGGTCCGGAATCGTGATGGGATATGGTTTGGTTCCGTCTAAGTTGAACTTTTTTAATATTCATACAGCAGAGTACGCCGTAAAACCGTGCTCTCTCGTATGAATGTGAACTGGGTTTTCGCTTTCGTTTTCCTGTTATTGGTTTTGTGTTGTTTAGGTTCAAGTATGTGTTGAACGTACAAGATCATTTGGAGGGTAAATATCGTACTTCCGATTGTTAAATAATGCTTGATTAGAAATGTATTTAATTTTTATACCATAACGATTCATTGCTTGTTCTAAACAATATTCCACGTACGTCGTGCGACTTCATCGTTCGTTGGATTTGGGTTCTAAACTAGACCATACGTACGATACAGAAGACATGCGAAACAAATTGTATTTACTTGCTCCCAAGAGGCTCACGGCAAACAATATACCCTCGGAACGGAAGTAGATGGGTAGGCTCGAAGGGAGCTTTCGGGTAAATATATATGTAATATTGTGAAATAACTTGCTGACATACGTATCATGGATATTGTAGGGTGTGTGACGCAAATAGAAATCAGTGAAATCAGGAACATATAACAATAGGAAGATTATTGATAAATTTTCTTCGAAAGGGATCTGTAAATCTTCAATACCGTAGAGATGGCGCATTGATATCGGTACTAACATAATTGTATTTTGATTTCACCAATGACTTAACCAAATAGGCTAGAAGTTTAATGCGAATGTTTTGATTCCAAGCTTTGTTTTCATCAGTTTTTATATACAATTCTTAACCTAAATTTGACTATAAAATTAAGGAGGTTAAAAAGGCCTTTAATACAGTCTCTTTTGCACAATTTTACTACAATTTTTGGAATCAATAAATACCACAGAAACAAATTATCTCGAGATATTTGATTATTTGCATATGCAACAAGAAATACAAAAAGTTGTATACGACCATTATTCACATAACAATGTCGATTGTTGAAATTTAATTTTTTTTGCAATTTGATTTTTAGTATTTTTGAAACAATCATGATATTTATCTATTTGTACACCTTTTTTAAAATCACTGATGAAAAAACTGATTGAAAATCGGTTGCTAAATAGCTGAAATGGTAAAAAGAGTTTAGAAAGTCGATATTTTAAAGCTAAACAGAAAACCTTCAGCAGCAATTTTGTGTGAATATTGTCGTATTTTAACGCTTCAATAAATGTGCTCTGAATTATTCCGTTTTTAAATTTTTTTTGCATCTTCTGCTAATTTTAAATTTTTTTAAATACTTATGCATACGTCCTATCGTTGATTATGTTTGAAGAACAATCTCGTTTGACTCGTTTGACGTAAAATGCTAAGAATAGAGTTATTTTTCAAAACTGACCTTTAATTTAACTCACACGATGAACAAGACAGTTGCAAATCATCTGGACAGTTTTCCAACGAAAATATGTATGATAATTACGACAAATTGTATGGGTTAGGTTCTCAGTAAAACGCATTTTCTCGGGAAATACCCTATTTCTTCTAATTTCCCTTCATTATTAGATTTAAATTGTTCAATGTAGTAGTTTGTGCTTCTCCTGAAATGGTTTTGCTATCTTCTAGCATTTACGAAGCTACTCAACTGTACTAAAAACTCTACATAACAACATTAAAGTAACAAAAACTCATCAGTATTCCGTAAAACAAAAATAACTTCCATTCTCTATGAACATTCTGTATCTTTATCATCGTAGATTTATAGCAAATTCCATCTCCGGGAATGATTTTCCAACGAATGGAAGGGTCATGTTCAGGAATATGGAGCATACATTGGCATAATCTGACTCTTGTAATAACGTAAGGGAATTACAGCAAACTCTCTGGTATATTTTTGGTCCGGTTTTCGGAATTGGAATGCAAGAATCGAACTTTCTTAACTACCTTTGTCCATTACGCCCATTTGTCAAGCGATTTTCAATCAGTTTGTTTTGGTTAATTGCTAATTGTTTTAAGAGATTAATAAAAAAATTGTATTGAGTCATCCCTAGCCTAAGAAAATCGTCCTCCAAGTGGAACATTTATGCGATTTAAAGATATTACAATTTTCCGTAAGGAATAACCTTATAAAAATTTACTTCCAAAGTGTAATCTGGCCGGGTGTCCTCGAAGATTTAAAATTTAATCTTAAATTATTTGCTTTTAGGCTCTTTTGTCGTGTGTACAGTTTAGAGGGCTTTTGTATTTGTCAATCTAGAAGAGTGCTAAAGTGATTTATTATTCTTGAGCCATTACTCAAACTTCATATCGATCGTACTCTCTCAGTTTTCAATTTATTTTCAAAGAATTTTGTGTAATGATTCTTAGGACAGCATAATTTGTCTTGGATTACAACTATTTATTACTTATCGCTCTGTTACTGTTGCCGAAAGGGCATGGTTCATGGTGACAAAAAATTATAATCCTTTAAGTAACTTACATACAAATGAATGACTGCCTTAAGGAAGGAAAATCATTTGAAAAGGAATGGAGCAAAACCAAAAATTCTCTCGCTCTTCTTGGACCAAACGTATCCCTTCAAATCGACAATTAAACGAACCAAGAATATGGTTTTTGTATGCACGTTTTTCTTTGCGTTGTTGTCAAACAACAAGTGCAAACGAACATTTCAAGCATCAAAAACACACAAACCCATTCATTCATGATACCGAGACCGCGCTCGGCCGTCGGATTGTTAAATTCAATTTTCCAACCCATCACTTTCCAATGACAAAACGGTTTGCAGCCGCTTCGGCGAGTGGGAAGTATGGTATGCGTTTACGCTTTACCGCTTTTCTTTTGCTTTCTCGGAAGCGTACGGTACACACGCTAGGCATCTGTTTCGCTGCCTAACTGTATGGGGTAGATGGAGATTCCGCGAAGTCGCAGGGTCGCCGAACAGTCAGTCAAATATTTGACATTTCACGAGCATTTATGATGTACTGTTGCGAGGAATTCCAACGAGCGCTAAAGCTGTGATTGAGGGACATTGGTTTACTTCCGATTAACAGAGAGACAAATTATAGAAGTTTCACAAAACAATTTGACAAATTGACCGTGCGTGTCATTGTTTTGGGGAATTTAAAATTGAAGTATAGTACTCAGTATATTGAAGGTTTATTTGTACCCTGTTTGTTGCTATAATACGGGGTTTACTTCTTTAAACAATAATCATTTAAGTACGTGAGCTTTTCAAAGTGTTTATCAACATCTCGATATCAAAATCCAGCAGCAAACATTTCCAAAAACCGTATCAAAAATAACATCAAAACGCTCTAACCATGCTGCAAACAAAAACAAAACCATCGTTGTATTGATGGATTTTTCCTCCAATAAAACGAGCATTAAAATATAATGGACTTTTTGCAAAAGCACGACCGTTTTCCAACCCAGTCCGGGCGAAAAACGGTTCAGGTGAAGGATCCTTCGCCAAACCTCGATGGAGGCGCCCGGTCGTTGTTAAAAACATCTCAATTAGCAGCACGGTGCTAATGTGTTAATCTGCTTTGGAGGAAATTCCCCCCCCCCCCTCCCCCCCTCCATATGCAGACAGAGCCATCCCGTACCGGTTAGCTCGGTGTACCCAAGCTTGTTGAGTGGCAGTTCCCACGCAAACGGTGCATGTCTGTGTTTCTCAGCAAGGGTTTTGCTGGTGAGATTATTGCTACCGCACCAGGTGGCGATAATGCAGTACACGGAAAGCGCTTTTAAAGGTTTAAAGTTATTTAATGGCTTCGAAAAGCAGCATTTGTGTAGTGAGTTTTATTAACATCGACAAGTTAAGTAATAGTAGCAGTGTTTATAACATTTAACGATTAGAAAATCGTGCAGAATTCACCAAATCGATGCTATCTAGACCAATATCTCATCAAAATAACTCTCCCTTGACATTCGATCTGGCTTACGCTAATTCATACTGTTTAGCTGCATTTGAGTGCCACATTCCTTCGGTTCAAGATTGCATTCATTGCAAAAGTATGCTGATTGCAGTATTTAATTAAAGATCTATTTCGCTCCATCTCTCTCCGTTCTTGTAAATTGTTTGCACATTCTTGTTCGAAACATTCCCAGCCGGAATGTGCTTATCGGCCAATTTTCCACCAAAGACACTACATCGATTTGCCGCGTTCCAAGGCACAGGTGAAATCGTGCTCTGCTCAAATTCTGCAGACGCGTACAATCATACCTACCAATCGAGAATTTTCGTAGCCACCGTAGCCGCTGCCGCCATTGCCACCCGCCATGTTGACGTCGATGGTCGTCTCCCGGAAGCTGGACTGATCGCGGGCAAACCCGGTACCGAAGCCACGCCGCCGACCGCACAGTGTCTCTCGAAATGCGACTCGATACCGGTGGGACATCACATTGTACAGAATCGGGTTGATAGTGCTGTAAAGACAAGCGGACAGAGCAAAACATGACAACAAGATTGAGTGAAGCACAGGGCAAGACAGCAGTTAGCTAGGCGTGATTTAGTGGAGATATAAAATTATGAAAGTTGTGCGATGGTTCATGTATCCGGGTATCGGGGTATGTTTGGTTTATAGCAGTAATGTGATCAGCTTGCTGGAACCTACAAGGAAAACAACACCATAATCAAACACACACCATAATCAAAACAGCAAAACATTTTACGATCGGATGTTGATAAATTTCATTCCATATCTTCGATGCGTGTACCCGTGCGCTTCATTCGAGAGTTCAGCTTTATGAAAAGAGATTGTAATAACGGTTGCTATAAACGATATGCGTGGGGAGATGTAGGTACGCATGACGTTTTCATTGCCCATTTCTCGATTCGAGCAAGAGTAAAGTGTTGCGCAAAGGCATGGAACGTACGTTCGAAATGTTTCCTTTGTAGTTTTGTCCCAAGGACGGTCTAGGACCGATTTATGACGAACGGTTGGAGTGTGAGTCTGATTGAAATAGCTGTAAAAGACTTGACATAAGAATAAAGTGGATGTAGCTGCAACGCAAATAAGTGACAATGCCTTATTTTCCAGGGAGATTTAGTATAGAATCTGCTGTCGAACGTGGTAACAAAGGAAGACTACAATAAAATTTGAAAATTTCCTTTTACTAAAACTAAACATCTCTCAACACAAACCTATCTTCGTCGAACATCTTTACAGATCTAACTAGCAATAAAATGTTGTTTTGAGCAAAATTGCATAGTTTAAGGTGAATTGCTAAATAATGGTGTGTTTTGTTTTTGTTTATGCTTTGCTAGGATGTTTTGAATGTTTTTCTCTGGGTGTTAGTTTAGTCTTTATATTTCTTTATATTTATGTGTGAATTGTCAAATGCTCCTTTGAAGAAATAGTAGGAAACTATCAGAAAGGATTTCGAAACGAATCATATCATATCTTTACCAGGGGACAAATTTTAGAGACGATGGCAGAACAGTAAAGTAGCTAACATCTCTTCATCAATTTGAAAGCTTCATGTAACTGCACCTGGACACCTGGGATGGTGGACTGACTATCAAGGTAAAAATAAACTATTGAAAGCTAGATAAAGCAGGCCAAAAACTTTCGAGATTGTTGTGCCAAATAAGAAGAAGATAACAGCACCAAGAGAATGCGCCAGGGAGAGGGATTTGAGAGGGTCATCCGAGACTCGAAGGTGTAAACTTCTTCTATAAGTCACTCCAGATCTTGGCATACGCTGATGATATAGATATTATTGGTTTGAAGATGTAGTAGAAGCTTACCAATGGATCGAGTATACGACACTGAACTTCGGGTTGGAGATCAACGAGGCAAACACCAAAATTATAGTGACACCATCAGTGGCCCTGCTAAAAAACACTAATTTACGCAGAGTGAAGATAGGTGATGGTATCCAACGGTCCAGTACTTCACCTATTTGGGGTCAAAAGTCAGCACCGTGATATTGTTTTCATTGACTTATGATTGTGCGCAAGGTTAATGGCTGTCAACAAGTCATAATACAGCCTCAACTGTCTCAATAATTTATTCTCAACTGTCTCGACGGACGAAGCTGTGACTTTATAGAACCTTAAAATTCAAAAATTGTGACTCTTGGTACTCAAATACGTCTCTAAGAGATGGTCTATATCCAAAAATGACAAAAACCCCTTTAAACTAGCCGAAGATCCTAAGAAGATGTTTCGATGTAAAATGTTTGGAAAGACTATGGAGAAGCCGTTTAAATGATTAGCTCATCAAACTGCACTATCTATCTCACCGTAACGCACCGGTTTCGAAACGATGATACGCGCTTAATTCGAACATCGTTATGTTCGATAACCACGTCATGAAAATGGAACTGGTAGAGCCACCCTGCAAAATCTTTTTAAGTCGTACACAAGGACAGAGGAGGCTTGGTAGACCAAAGCTGAGATGGAGATACTTGATTGGCAGACGACAACGCTGGACCATCATCGATTGCGAGCATAGTTACACCAACCCAGGACGCGATAGTAGCATCTGATAAGTAGCTTAGTAAGTAAATGTAAAACCATACAGTTAAGAAAACAGGTTAACTATCATCAAGGATTAAAAAAGGCGGACTGAAAACCGCGAACGCAAAGTCAATGTTTCTCAAACTTTAAATTCCGTGGGCTAATCGCGTAACGGATTCCCAGAAAAGATCGTGTCACAAGCAAATCAGAATGTCAAAGGGACAGGGAAGAGGGTTTTAAAGGTCAAAATGCAACACATATGAACAACGTTTTCCTACGACCGTCCATGAATAAAATCGTCCGGTGATCCAGCAGTGACTGACTAGACTCTGCATTCAACTGTCCTGATTATTATACCAACATTATATTTCCTAGTTGTGGTCTATGCTCTAGGGATCAGGGGTAAATGTAAACCTTCTCGCAATGGTGAACGTTTTTCTGTCATCCTGTTAGCCATATATTTATATTTCATTACTTGCACTTTCCACTTGTCTATTGGTGTTTAGTTGCAAGAGCAATTGCTTATACCTACGCTGCATTTGATTTACGCAGAGTTGATCGGCAGATAAGTTATGGTATCCAACGGTCCAATACTTCACCTTTTTGGGGTCAACAGTCAGATCCGATGTATTGTTTTCTTTGACTTTTGATTGAGCGCAAGGTTAATGGCTGTCAACAAGTCATACTACAGCCTAAACTAAAAATATTCATTCTGAACATTCTCGACGGAGGAAGCTGGGATTGTATAGATATATAAAATTCCAAAACTGTGACTCTTGCTACTCATATACGTCTCTAAGATATGGAGTATGTCCTAAACTGGTAGAGAACCCCGCAAAACTGGCGTTGAAGCAGACGGTCCCTGAAGATTTTTCGATGTAAAATGTCTAGACTATGGAGAAGCCGTTTAAATGATAAGCTCACCAAACTGTACCATTTTTCTCACTATCAAGCAGAAAAATTAGACTCGTTTTTTTTGGCCAGGTATGTCATGAAAATGGTACCTGACGACCCACCCTGCAAAATCGTTTTAAGCCTTCCACATGGACAAGGGAGGTATGGTAGACCAAAGCCGAGATGAAGTGATGATGTTGATGCGTCCGCCAGGACGGCCGAGATGCTTGATTGGCAGACGACAACGCAAGACCATCATCGATTGTGAGCATAGTTACACCAACCCAGGACGCGATAGTAGCATCTGATACGTAACTTAGTAATTAAGAGTAAAACCTTCTTCTTCTTCTTCTTATGTCGAGGTATTCCAAGATACGACACACGAATCCAGCTTCCTGTGCCTTCCTGTGTTACTTCCTGGATTTGATTACACAAACCTCTATATTTGTGGATTGGCAATGAAGGCCATATGTCCCAAAAGAGTAAAATCATACAGTTAAGAAACTGACTGACTGACAACCGCGAGCCCAAAATCAATGTGTCTCACACTTTAAACTCCGTGGGTTAATAACGTACACAGATTTCCAGAGAAGATCAAGTCACAAGCAAATCAGAATGTCAGAGAGTCAGGGAAGTTGTTTTAAATCTAAAGGTCAAAACGCAACTCACATGAACAACGTTTTCCTATGACCGTCCATGAATAAAACAGTCCGAACGATCCAGCAGTGATTGACTAGACTCTGCATTCAACTGTCCTGATTATTATACCAACATTATATTTCCTAGTTGTGGTCTATGCTCTAGGGATCAGGGGTAAATGTAAACCTTCTCGCAATGGTGAACGTTTTTCTGTCATCCTGTTAGCCATATATTTATATTTCATTACTTGCACTTTCCACTTGTCTATTGGTGTTTAGTTGCAAGAGCAATTGCTTATACCTACGCTGCATTTTTACTGCATGCAATAGCGACAAATACCTGATGTGGTCCGAGGATGTATGAATCACAATTTCCATAAGGGTTGATATGGACATGAGTTACTATGAATTACAATGATAAATTACGTTTTGATAAATTTCTGTTTAACCGTATTTGAATTTAAAGCAGATAATGAAAACCCTTGTGAAAATAACTTTTAATTTTAATAAAAATATTAAGCAAACAAGTAAAAAGTTTAAAGATGAAAAAGGCACTTAGACAACAATAATATGCAGATGATTTACATTTACAAAAATATATTTCTAACAGTACAGGTGAGAAACATACAGCCAAATCAAATCATAATGCGTATTTAATGTGCATGAAACCAATCAAACAAAACTAGCAAAATACGACCATCACGTTGCGGTGTTGTTGTTCAACGGTGTTATAAAAAAACCTTTTTAAGTGCGAATCGATGGTAAAAGTTTTCTCACCATCTTCCAGATTCGATCGTCCCACTAGTCCATTTTTGCTCTCCCAAGTTCATTCCGAGTTCAAAAGCGGCTCCGACCGTACACAGTACACAGTGAGCGGTTCGTTCGCTTCGATAATGCCGAACATCTTCCGTGGGAACAAGACACTGTACGAACGTACGGTTCACCTCATTGTTATTCCATTCCCAAAGCGGCACACGCTTCCCCCGAAAAGCAAGAAAAACGCCGTGCGGTCTAAACGTTTCTCGGCCCAAACTTCTGTGCCGGGGTACATTTGAAGCAATTTGTCCATTATTTAAATTTTCCTTCGCCACCAACCGACCGACAATCGTTTGGTGGGCATCTTGGTGTGTTGAGAGAAAAAGGTGAAGAATTTTACAACTATGCACATCCGGCACCTGGCCTCCCGATTCACCCGGGCAGCATACCCGTTTCGTTCCGCATATCATAAGCAAAGCATGGAATGTAAATAAAAGGATGCGATTTTATCACGTTCCCTACCAGGTGGGGCCGATCGGTGGTGTAACCTGTGCAGCACACGGCACTGTGCACTTTCCGACTGCCAACTCCTTTTCGGCTGCTTAACGAGTCGCTGAAAAGGATTTCGGAACCGGCGGTTGGCATTCGTCGGTGTTGAAACGTGTGCTGAAACGAATTCCTTCAGATCGCATATCTTTTTCGGGCGAAAACTTTCTCCACATGGATCCGCTGGTTGGTTGAATGAAATTTGCATCAACTCTTCAGAGTACGCGTTTTGCACACGATTGACTCGACCAGGCACCAGCACCAGGTAACGAAGGTAGGACGAGACGGCCACATATGCCGAAGAAAAACCACCTTCGCCAACTCGTGCTGACTAAGTTGAGTGGAAGGCTTCAAAAATTGGTTTTCGTTTAGTGAGAAAAGTTTCTTCGTCGATGCTGCCACCATTCCTTACGGGTCGTCCTATCAGCCCAGTTTTCGTTGGCTATGGAAAATAAATAAAAATCTAACGTATCGGGGAAACACATGTCGATGCGCGCGAATCGCAATGTGGTGCTGAACAGTGGGTGAACTTTGTTAGATTGCCGCACCGTGGTACGCATGAGATTCCATCGTGTAAGTGGATTCTGTTTGTGGTCAGGGGTGGGCAATGTACGTGACTATTTGCGATCTGTTGTTACTTTTGTTTTCTCCGAAATGTTACAGACTTTTGAACGTTAAGCTATTCTGCAAAGTTATTTAACTTTGTTTACCCTGGCGTGTATAACAAAATGAAAATGTTCGGTGGAAATATTTAACTCTTAACTAAGTTTTTGTAAGAGATGTAAAGTTAAGGCATTAGAAACGCAAGCGATACTTTTAGTTTCGCCCTTAGAATATTAAGTTAAGAGATTGAGTCATAGTCATGCTCAACCGCATAGTCTAAGCCTTTGACATTAATCGTCTCTTTTCTATCCTTCAGAATTGTCTGTTCTGTTATATGTATATTATACACTATACAGAAAATTATATTCCATTACCAATATATTTTTTGATTATAATGGAGAAGTTTTGGTAAGCAGATTTGCACACAGGACTTCTAATACATTCTTGTTTTTTCAGAAGTTCCTCAGGACAGTCCTTTAAGTCTGATCTTACTTATTTTGTTTATAAATGACTGCTTCAATATCTTTATTGCCGACGAAATTAAAATATTTCGACTGTGTCCTCGTCTTCCGGTTGTCGATCCCTCTAAAATCACATTTTCTACTTGCTGTTCGTACAATGGTTTAGTACTATCAGTGACGGATCAAGGCTCTAGTCTCATGGACTACACAGCCCACATGTTGTATTGCTTAATTTTGATACGCACCTGATAAGCTGATGAGGAACTATCCCTTATGTGGTACCACAAAAAGCAGACTGTCCTTCGTGAAGGATCTGGGTGTTTGGTAAGACAGAAAAATGGTCGTTCGACGAGCATGTCTAATCTGTGCTATAAATAAAGCAAATAGATATCCGGCGGCCCGGTGGTGTATCCGATAGAGGCGCCGGTCTTCACACGGCAGGACCGGGGTTCGAATCCCGGCGGACCGCCTCCCCGTACGCAGGACTGACTATCCAGCTACGGGTATAAATAAGTCACAGAGAGCTAGCAATTGCTAGCAGGCCAAGACCTACCGAGGTTGTAGTGCCAGAGAAGAAGAAGATATCCAGCTTTCTTTACCAAAATGGTCTATGAAATCCGAGGCCCACTCTGTCTGCAGGCATTGTATTGCTGCTGAGTTCGTTCCGACATGGACTTTGTCTTGGACTATCGAGACTAAAATCGAGAGAGTCTAGAAGAAGTTTGCGTGCCTCGTAGTGCACAGATTACCACACGGCTTCTCTGCTTCTGTACCTTGTTATTCATTTCCTGGTTCTTTTCCTCCAAATTTGATGACTTGTGAAGTTCGTTTTCCATATCTCTTAATGTTTCTTCCCGATTTTTGATAGACGTCTTATGGTTTTGATGATTTTGGTGATAACCTTAGATACTGGTTAGTCTGAAGTCCTCAAACATTCATTGTTGAAGTTGGTTATTTAAACTTTATTGATAAAAATCAAATTACATATAATAGATAGAAATAGAGCGTAAAACAAGGAATCTTTAAGATAAGTTCGACCCTCTCCAGTCATGCGGGGCTTTGGGTGGGATCAACTTTATCACGGACTTACTAATCTTAACACTTTAGTGAATATGAACTTATATGAACTTTTGGATTGACTAACGACTGACAACGATTTGGCAGGAGGTCCAGGACCTATTGCTTACAGGATCTGTTTGTCAGAAGTATTACAACATTCGTTTTAGCTCAATTTTAAAACTATATTAATATCTCATATTTTTATTCTAAAAAAGTTTATAATTTCGACCTGCTCCAGCCTTTATGAGAGTTTGGATGCATCACCTTATCATGGACTTGCCAACTTTTATACTACAACAAGCTTCCGTTAGTCCTGTAAGAAGTCAATGATATCGTTATTTTTTATTTGAATTTTGCAGCGACCCGGTAAATTGATGATAGTTTGTCTAATCCAATCGGGAAAACTTCTCCGTACGTGTAACTGTTTACCCTGTTTTTTACTAGCTAAAGAAGCCTGCAATTGAAGGTCACGATCTCCCAAGATTGTCCCGCTAAAAGCAATCCATATGACGAAGTTATCGTTGAAAAACTATTTTTTTCTCTACAATTGTTTGCCAACCACTGACTTCCACAGGAACGGTGGTGTGCGCTGGAATTTCAAGCAGTTCGTAACCTTGCAGACTGTCTCGCTCTCGGTGAGAATGTGGTACCGCGTCTTAAAGTTCTATTCCTTTCATGCGGAGACATTCCTGCTTCGCGGTATCTTTCCGGGAAATCATCATATAGCAATTCGTCCCAGCTCGTGTAAACTTTAACTTCTACTTCCTTTTTTTCTTGCTATTGTTTGGCCACCCTTTTCTGTACCCGCTCTGTACGCAGTCCTTCGTATTCCAGCCGCGTTGCAAACCCCTTTTGCATAATTTCACCTTGACAATGGTTCTATTCCTACCGCGAAACATGACGCGTTCCACGTTCCACCGTCTTTACCAGCCGGCAAACAACGGATATGGTTACGCAATTTTCATCCCTTTTCCCCGGTTCCGAGCGAATAAATTGAATGTTTTCGGATAAAACCTTCCCGGCTGGAGAGATATGAAAGAGGAGCGAAAAGAAAAAAAACAGTGGAAAATCAACCCAAAGCAGTACGGTGCACAAAAAAGGAAAAGGACATTCTAATCCTTCCTGGCACGAAGCCACCGTGCCATTCTTATCGCTCTTCGTTTATCCGCTTCTGCTGGATCGTGTCGATAAGGGAACGATGAGCCAAGCTAAATTGTGCCTCGTCAAAGATCGCTTCCGGTTGCCACTTCCTGGTTGGGTGGGACATTTCCACAGCAGCAGCTAAGCCAACACTGAATTTGTAGCTACCAACAACAGCACCGGGTACTATGCACTTTCCCACTTTGCGCTTCTGTTACGTGCAAAATGGTAATCCCCCGATTCTTGCGATCCCGGTACCGGTAACAATAATAATAAAGAATAATAATCGAAAACATCCTGCCCCCCGCCGTTTTCAATTCCCGTTAAATTATCTAGAAAGCAAAGGATAAGCGGCAAAGACAACAAAAAAGCGCGACCCCATGCAGAGATGCTGTAGGTTGAAAATTCTTCCACCAAAGCGTGTGACACACTGAGCTCAGTGCCGTACAAAAAATATATTTGCACACCGGTATCAGTGCAGTCACAACCTACGCCCGTGTTTGTTGGAAAAGCGAGCGAATAAAGGATAAAATATGCTTTCCAACTAAGGTTTCGCCGATCGGAAAATCTAAAGACAATAAAAACGACGCGGTACTGCATGGGCTCG
>KZ061928.1:76933-102724 GCA_002091835.1 Anopheles maculatus | reverse complement strand
TTATAGTTTAACACCATTAAGCTCGGTTGGAGCTATTGGGTGTACAACTGACACACTGACAGAAATCTAAACATGCGTATAATACCAACTGTATAGAGTTGATAACAAAGACCTAAGCTGCTAATCAGCTGAGATTACCAATAATGATATGGTTCTTCCGGCTGACATCATGCTGAGCCCCTGGACCGGTCTCAACCGTTCGTCTTTCGACGCGAATACGTCGCAGCTGCAGGTGCGTAAGGATCACTGTGATAGTTTCTGCTATAGGCCGAGTTTCGGCTGGAGCACAGCATGGCGATGATGTTTTCTACAGTAACCTCTTCTCCAACAGTATTCACAGTATTCATACGGCGTCTTGTGGTGATGAAGCGAGGGCACACAAACATTAGGCGTCCCAGGTTTCAATCAAATACAATCATTTCAAACTACACATTCCGAAACAACACTCACTTGTCGCCTATAGGGTTATGAACTTAATAGCCTTAAGAAACTTATAGAAATGAATTACAGAGACGGCATAGGCTTAAGCACGAAGCACAATCAATGTCGACTCTTATACTTTTCCATATTTTCTTAAACATTCAGTTAATTGTATAGTTTTTACCATGATAACATTAAAGACTTAAACCATAAGTAGTTAGAAATGAACAAATGTTCTTGAGTCCTGAGCACTATTTAACTACCTCAACACTCACTAATATCCTTCGCTATAGAACTTTAATTAAGGTAGGCACGAGAAAGGCCGATCGACCAAACATTCCAAGGAAACACGCCCCCTTTAGACCGTTAGCACATTACAACCACCGCCGAGTGTCACTACCGACAAACGTGGAAATTAATCATTGCCGCAAGCATCAATAAACTTCTTGCGGTCAGTTGTCCCCGGTCATCCTCATTGCCCGTATCCTAGCCCTAATGACACGCCGTCTAATGAAGTTTGCTTATTCGGCGTGACGATGCGTGACCAATTCATACGCCTATTTGCCATCCATATTCACAGCTGTTACCGAACCGGGTGGCGCTGTTGATGTTGTTGTCGTCTCTCGATTATTGGTTCGAGTGGTGCGATACCGCGAAATGCGCCATATGTTGATCGAAACCCGGTCGCGAACTCCGGCTGGCTTCTAATCACGGGATTAGGCAGTGATAAATTTCTTGGAAAAATGGTTTCGAGCTGCTTCGAGGCGGTGATGCAAGATATTCTAGGAATCGTATCGTTATTATTACGATTATTATTACTATTAAAACGGTAATACAATATGGCCGTTTCCTTATCCTCGTCAGCTTTACGCAGGCTGTAAGCTTCAGCAAGATCTGTGCCCCAAAAAGTTCCCAGCGCACTGGTGCTAAAAGTTTTTATTTGTCCTAGATTTGGTGGTGTTGTTTGGTTGTTTTCTTGTTGCCCGGATAAGTGATGGTGAGTTAGCTGTATGATCCGTTCGTTGGTTCCGATGCCACCGTTTCACACTCGTTCCCAAGAGCCCGATGATGAAGTGAGTCATTTGCATAAAGCAATTTGCGTCCAGCACTACATAACAGCTTTCCGTATTAACGGTCGCTTGAATCGTTTCAATTTTTCCTTTTTTGTATTCTCTCATGGCTCTCATTCGCTCATTCCAGCTAGGTCCTAGGCGCAGATGTTGCAGTGTTGTCGTGCTTTCCGCACGGAACAGCTCAACTGCATAAGTACTTCCGCGGCACTGTACCGGTCCAGAGCTTAGCACTGAGCTAGGCAAAGAAGAGGAACCGAAACGAGACGGATCTTCCCAACAAAACAACAAACAAAGTACACACATTCACACAAAAGACAGTTTGCGAAGAGAAGTTTGTCTACTCCCGAAAAAAAGGAGCAGCAGTTTAATCATGCACCGTCATCTGAGCCTGAGGGTTGAGTTTGTTTTCGGGTTTGCTGACGGCCGTGGTTTCCTGCCGTGCGCGTCCGTAAGAAGTTGAAATTTATTTTCTGTCGTTTCGGTTTAATCCACAAGGTTGGCAGCAGATGTTGTAAAGTTTGAGACAGCTAAACTTGTTTGATTGTGCTTTGTATTTCGCTCTCGGTATCGTTTTTCTCATCGCTTCACGGCGCACAAAATAAAAATCTGACAATGAATTTCGATGGAATTGGTCTGTCTCAATTTCAGTGGAAATCGTCAGTGTACCAACAAAAAAAATCAAAGGGAAAAGCCTGTCGTCTAGCAAAGGAAAAATCAATTTCATGAAGTTTTGGTCCAGAGTGGGGTACAATTTTATTTCCCTGTCGTTCCAAACTCTTGCACTAATTCGAAGGCGGAGGGAATGGGAATGCTAGAATCACAATAAACAAATCTAACATCTTAACGCCGGTGTATGAAGCAACACTGCGAAAACGATGATTTGCCATTAGAATGATCAACAATCATGGTACAATGTTCAGCTTCACGGTTGTGTACACGATGTTTCGGGGTGATATAATTGTTCCAGGAATGCTTCCAGTGCTGTTTTTCACGGTTTTCACGCACCAAGATTACCGAGAATCGCGCGCGTTAAAGTGCTGAAGAATGTCGTATCCTTTTCGGGGTTTGGTAGGCCGGGTAGCACGTCCGGATCCGGTGGTTTCGTATCATCTTGCCCTTGCCATTGATGTGTTTATGCTGTCGACGTGAAACGTGAGAAAAAGTTTTCCCATTGAAATGGTAATGAGATTTATCTGAAATTTTACCGACACTGTTGAAAGAACAGACGGTGGGGATTGAAGGGCTGCCGATGGAGTGCGCCGGTCGTAAAGATGATCGTTAAAGAGCCTTTGATAGCATGATTATCGGGTTCGTCCGACCGGGGGAATGAGAAAATGGTTCGTCAAATATGGGCACACAGTGAGTTGGACAAAAAGGATGCACGTTTTGGGAAGCGTTTGTGGTTTTTTTGTGCGTATGAACTGGAAGTACGACTATTTTGGTGATTATGATTATCGCAATTATCACGATCTTTTAAATTGTTGACTCTCAATACGTTTTGACAAATTTCCTCAAAAGATTTTAAGATTTTTTTTTTCTTATTTCAGATTACGATTATCGGGTTCGTCCGACCGGGGGAATGAGAAAATGGTTCGTCAAATATGGGCACACAGTGAGTTGGATAAAAAGGATGCACGTTTTGGGAAGCGTTTGTGGTTTTTTTGTGCGTATGAACTGGAAGTACGACTATTTTGATGATTATGATTATCACAATTATCACGATCGATTAAATTGTTGACTCTCAATACAGTTTGACGAATATCCTCAAAAGATTTTAAGATTTTTGAAAGATTTTTTTTCTTATTTCAGATTACGTTGAGTGTTGCCTATAAGTAATTAATAGGTAGTGGCACTAAATTCGATCACCTAATTTATCAAATCTTAAATAGATCAAGATCTCCAACGCAAAGAAACTAGATATTAACCTGTTTTGCTACGGAAGAAAATATCATTGCTAAAGCCTGAAACTACCGATTGTAGCGCCAAAGTAAAGAGTTGCTCCACAAGACAAAGTTAGGGGTTAAGAGCTAGTGTACCGCAAAGATTCAATCATTTTATGTTTTGACGCAATAAAATCGTAATCTGCATACAACAAACTAAAGCTACGGGCCATATTATTGATTGGTGCACCAGCCAATAAGAACGTGGAATGATGAATTCGCATTAAAGACGAAGCATGTCGGCTTCAACTTTTAGGGGTTTAGGTATTAAAAATGCCATCCTCTTGTTACGACGCATTTCAAGTATAAGAAGGTATTCAATCTAGCATGATAAGAAAGTAAACCTTCCGCTTGGCCAGGATACCTATAAGAATACTTATTGTAAATTTAGTCAGTTTTCTATAACACTTTCGATACAATTCATCCAATGGCTACCACGCAATTAATCCATGTTTTAAAATTGACCTTACTAGGCCAACATTTAACAGAGATTTTAAACATAAAAGCGCGCTAAATTCGTTTGTTGTCTTACGTACTGGGCCCAAAGTCCTATAAGTTCTTTTTAGTTTGTCAATTTATAACCTATTATAACTCAATAGTTTAGTTTCTATGACGTGAGAGAATTTTTTTTATCATAATTTAACACAGGTAGTTAAAAAATATGATTATACTCGTTTGAAAAAGTATTAATAATTGTTTACAACTCTTTACAATCCAAAGAGATACGGACAGGGCATACATGCAAAAAGTACATTAAAATCATCAAAAAAGAAATTTCAATAAATCAAATACAAAGTTGTTATCTATTGTATTAAAGATTAAATTATCCTTTTAAATATCACATTGCTGGAGGCGCCCAGTACTTTACTTAAGTACAAGGTCATGTAAGTGATGACATAGTGCGCGAGTTATCGGACCTGTACCCTAAGGATACTAACCTATAAAAGGTTCGTACAAACATATTCAAGGAACCCGGAGAAGGCCAAAAGCAATTGCTTTTCTTTGCAATTGATGCAAATCATATAAGTTTATTGATCCTTTTAATACTTGATGCAGTATGACCAGGTCGTTATTGTGTTGTAATTTTTAACTTAACCGTTTCTTTTTATGAACCATTGATTCATATTCCACTACTATCAAACCAAGATGTTAAATATTTTCGAAAATATAAAAAAAACTTAAGGTCTAACTGTCAGCGATTCGCCAACATAAACGTAATCCGAAACCTTTAACTTACGCATAATTAACTATACCGATTTCCTTTTTGTTTTTTTAGATACATAAAGTAGTGGGTTGTAGATTACACAACGAATTCTTTCTAATCAGAACTCTCTGATTGTATTTAGAGATAATGTAAGATAAGGAAGATAAGAAAGAGATAAGAAAGAGAAGTAACTAAGTTCTTTAATTATACTATTTTTCCCATAAACAAAATTGGACAAAAAAGTCACATATTATTCTGAGAGCTTAAAGATAAGATAGAAACAATCTGTAAGTTGACAACAAGGAAAGCTTTGAAAAAACCCTCGTCAATATTTTGCTACGCTACAAAGGTCTCAGAATGTGACCATATTTGCTGAATCTGTTCTCTCATTTAGACAATCAATTGCTTCTTATTCTTGGCCATTCATTTGACCAAATTGCTTCTGATACTCCCTTAAAACCTTAGAAATTCAAAATCCATGTGCTTCTTTTGATTGCTTTTCGTATACCTTGAACAATGTTAAAATAGATGATAGATTTAAAGGTACATTTATATTCAATATTCTACACGTTTATCTTGAAAAGCTTTGCTAGTTTCCCAATGGTGCAATTCATTGTTACCTAAATAGCACTAATACTTCGTTTGTACCGACCGTAAAACCAAATAAATCTCATTCCTAATCCCAACTCACCATCAAAGCCCGACAACGGTCGAGGCGCTCCAAATGACTCATGATACTAAGGTCAACAAATCTATTAGCATGCCCTTTTCCGAACCTGAATAAACACATCCCCTTTCTGCAGGTTTCGGGATAAGAGAGCTTTCAATCACTGGAAGAAGGTCACCCGAGCACCGATATAAATTCCGCATACGCGTTCATTGATTGTATCTTTGATTGTCCCTTTCCGATACAGCCCAACGTGTGTATCTTTCGCACCCGGACGAATGCGACACAAGTGGAAACGAGCGGACAAAAAGTTACCGCTGGGCGAAGAAAATGAACTTTACTGCCTAGGATCAACCTTTTTGGGGGAACCATCCCTACGGGGACGTACGAATGGAAATGAAAGCTTTCTTCTAAAAATACTTTCAATACGAGCGTAATAGCCGGGTGCGTTTCCGAAGAATTTCGGCCCGATGCTGTTTGACTGTAGTTCATTGAAGTCGGGCAGGATAAATATGCAATAGATCAACCGTTTTGCCATCACAAAAGTGACACCCGGCCCGGAACGGGTGGCATTTAACGAAAACACACACACTCACACGCCAACACTGACAGTGTGAAGGTTCGTCGACACGTCCAGAACCGATGTCTTCGCCCTGGGTTCGCCAGGGTGATAAAGTGGACTCACTTAATATGTAATGTTCGCTTTGAGCCGGGTTTGCATTTGCAGTGAACAGACTTTGGTTTGGCACAGCCAACATAATGGCAAACAAACATTGCCATGGTTTGGTTGGAAACAATTAACAATGGCCCATACCCCGCTGGGCTCTCTCTCTCGGGTGCCACAGTTGACTTTTGATCGTTTATATATAGTTTTTTTTTTCTTCTTGTAGTTGTTGCCTGTATGACTGAAAGGAAAAATGTGACAGATGGAATGTTTGGGAAGGATGGTACTCACCAGGACACGTAATACAGCCAGCCAGCCACGGAAAAGAGCCACGTGTTGACCGTGTTGAAGTGTTGCCAGTCGCGGGCGTACAGAAAGAGCAGACGCTGCGCATGGAACGGCGCCCAGCAAACGAAGAACGTAATCACGACGGCAGCTATATTGTCGGAGACAGGAAAGAGCATGAAAAATGGAAGTAAATGTGATGAAAACCCCAAAGAATAATAAACCAACAAACAAAAAACGCCAGTTCTTTATTATGAGTAATGCGGAATGGGGTTGAACCGGAGAAGATGAGATGGAGAAGATAGCAACTGAATCGTGCTGGACGATGTCACGCTAGCAGTGGCACGAAGTGAAGGCTAGCGAGATGATTAAATGTTGGTCATTGGAACGAGTGCGAGTACAAATTTATGATGGAAGAATGGTGAATTAAAATTTGCTACTAGCAGCTGTGAAATGCATCGTTTGTCGTGGTTCCTATGTTCCTTATAGTGTGCCTGGTCGTCAGTGAAACTACTGAGAAGATAGGCAGCTGGAGTTCAATTTTACAAGAACACACTATTTGCATTTATTACGCCCATGAAGAGGGTCGTTTAGGAGAGAGTTCAATCTACTCCACATGTTCACTCCCGCGTTAGAAAGTTTCTCAGAAAAGCTTGTACTTGTACACTTTAAATTCGCACCCGAGCTGACATCTGCCATCACAACCACCACAACGGCAATTGAAAATAACGACGAGGCTCTGTTGTTAGGCATTATTTGACAACATTTGTCAATCGTTGCCATCGTTTGATAATAATAATTTGAAGGCAGCTGTAGTGCCCACAACGCGAATGTTGAACGTTCGAGCGGGAAACCCTCCTTACAACAGAGCCTATTCCGGGACCGAAACGGAACATCCAAAATTGCGATCCCCCAAAATGGATCGTCGTTCTTGGGCGTTACGGAAGCACACAGTGTCGTACCCGAAATTACTGTCATTTGTCATCGTCGGTGGTACGGTTGGTGCGAACGTACGGTTGCCACTGGCTTCCAGAAGATCCATGCGTCATATCCGGCCTCCGGGATCCGGCTGTTGGGTTGATTTATGTCATCTATTCAATTTTTGCACCTTCGAGTTCTTTGGGCTTTCTTGTCTTGTCTTTCCTTTAATCAACCCACCAGCTATGCCCTGCAGGATATCACACCCGAAGCCGTGGGTCGTCGTTTCTGTGTGCGTGCAGCATTCGTGACAGGACGTGTCTGCTTGTCGGACGACAGGTTAGTGGCCGTTACAATGTATCCGAGCTTAACGCTGTTCGATGCATTCGCCGATGGAGTATGTGTTCGTAGCGTAGTTCACTGTTCTTCGGGGTTTTGAAAGTGCAAGAACCTCACATGAGAAAGGCACAGCAATGGTTGAAGGCCACAATCGTGTCAATCGAAAGAAAGGAACATGGTGCGTTCTGGTTCCGGATCGTGCTCAAGATGTGTTTGAAGCAAAAGGAAGGGTTTGCGATGAAGGTTTACGTATTCGCTTCGGTCTCATGTCTTACGGATGTGTGAGAATGTGTTTATGGGACACAATTTTCTTTCTAAGGCTCGGACCAGCAGACAATTTCATGAGCAAAAACTATTCACACACACATTTTTCAATTATAGGTCAATGTAATCAAAACATTTAATCAAGAGGAATATTGTCATTGGAATATGTACATATTATCAAAAGCTCTTTGATACAGTTAGTCCTATCGAAATATTTATGAACCAAACTCACATTTACTCATCATTAAACTTTATCATGATAAATCCTGTAAACAAGACACCTAGTCACTGGTGTCATATTACCAACGAAAGAACCATAACTTGGAGGAGAAAAAAATATCAACAGCGTTCCATTTAAAGTTCTTACCGTTTATTGTCAGTACAATTGAAATTAATGACCATATTAGTGACCTCATCACCGTTAACGGCCGGAGAACGTTGCCTCCAGACATTTGGCCAAATTTCAAATAAAATTCTATTGTTCTGACCCTTCGAAACCATTTGCAGGCTTTGCGGAAAGGTTAATGGATTGGTCAGAGTAGATGGACGGCTGAAGTAGGCTGCTAAAGCTGATAACAGGTGTGGTTTAAAAGTGGTTCTTTGATGGCTGTTCGTTATCATACACGTGGGGACTAAGGGTAATGGTAATGGTTCTAAGTGTATTACTGTGGGAAATTGGACACTGCAGCATCTAATCTGGATCGTTCTAGATGCTATACCGTTCATTTTAAAGACAAAAAAAACTTTAAGATAATGCGAAATTCGGTTTATATTTTTGTTCAAAAATGGTCAACAAATGCACCAATTTTTAATATAATGTGTCTAAAATTTGAGAGCTTATTGCTAACGAGTGCACCATTTCCGAGTGTACATGTCGTAAGAAACAATCTGTTATTATTGTTCGGACTGATGACTGCAAACGAAATCCAACATATTAAAAAGTATATAATTCTACCACATACTCTACAACACATCAATTTCACTCACATGCTTCGCTTTACATCAGACGATTCAAACACAAAGCCCTGAGATAGTTTGAGATAACTGCTTTAGACTCGAATCACCAGAGATAAATTATTTTTGGTGAATACTTGGTTGTGACAATGAATGCCTCTGAACGACAACAAAACTGTTTTGTTGTTGAGAGGTTTTTGAGATCTTCAAAGTGTAACATTGTTCACTGCATATCGCTCAGTACATCTAAAAGTTCTAGAAATCCTTTCCTGCATACCGGCCATCAATAATCACTAACATCCCTCACTTTTGGTCTTCTAGCTTCTCACGAATAAACTGAAATAATCGTCCCGGTTACAAAAATGTCAACTCATGTCAAGTAGGTACATGATTTATTCAAACATTGCATGCTATCCAAAACATGATGGACGGCATCATTTGATACTGAGGCAACTTAATGCAAAACAATTAATAGTACATTGTGTCCTTCCTGTGTGTTTTGCTGTTAGAAAATTACAAGTGTCTGTAGGTGTCAAGGTTCCATGCATCAAGTGCCGTTTAGTTCATTGCATGTTTGCGTGACTAATAACTTATGCTTGCTAGCTCATCAAAACTCTACCATCAGATAATGGATGTGACCTTGTGGTGTTTCTATAATTTTTATGCCTGGGTCAATAAGTTAATTTTTCGATAATGTGACCTCTGAATCCCTACAAAACAATTTTTAGCAATAAAAATTTCAAACACCATTGTTTATACCTCGATTGTATCCAGAGTTAATTTATATTCGCATAATTATAATATTTATATTCACTGTATTATAATTAATTATAATTATGCAAAAAGTATGACGCTTTAATCAGCAATCACGATAATTTTAGTATCGTAGTTCATGGGAACTACCTTAATTTCACAGTCAAACAACAATGGTAAAGGACATACAATGAAAATTGAGTTCAATTTTGTTCATTTTACTTCAAAAACCAAGCAATTTTACCATCGGTAATCATTTCATCAGTATAATAACTTCCGTTTGATTTCATCGGCAATTGCAGTTGCGTTGATGATGTAAAACTCAATTTACAAATATCGCTGACTACAGTACTCTATCAAGCCAACCCAGAGAAACGCGGTGTTGGTAATCGAACCTTTTGCCAGACAGTTGGCCCTCTCGCCTCTATCCCTTGAGCAATGAAAATGAATGATTCGCAAGCAGTTTGTAGCAACACAGGGCAGCACAAAAAAGCCTCAGTCTGGCTCCCGATAATCCACCATGAAATATCGTCCATATATCTTCATGTAGCAACACCTGTTTTTGTGGTGTACATGACCAGATGAAGCAATGGATGACCGTGATGAAGCAAGTGTGATCGGATGAGATGGGCAGAAAATGGGCGAGATCGCAATGACTTGTTCGACTTGCTTACCGAGCATCCGGATGATGGCTTTCCGTGACTGTGATATCCTCGACGGTCCATTAACCGATCCGTTGCGAACGCCTGCAAAAAAGTGGAGAAAGTAATAAGGATGCAGGTTCGGGTGTCCAGGAAGCCCAGCCCAGCTCACCGAGTTCGGCCGTCCGCTGAGTGCGGGATCGTATCTGCATTCCCATGCGCCCGTACAGCACGACCATGATGAGCATCGGGAAGGCAAAGAACAGACAGGTCGACAGTTCCCACAATGGAAATCCCTCCGGATTGCTGAGCATGGCACAGAACGCTGAGTCAAGGATTTTCTCGTTTGCTGTGAAGTAGACCGGTAAGAAGCAACCACAAAAAAGGATGTGTAAAAGGGTGCCCGTGACTGTGTGTGTCTATGTTGGTGCGATGTTTCCATCACATTTAATAAAAGCTTGCGGATTTGTTGCAAGGCACATTAACCCACTTGGCGGATAAACGATGTAATCGATGTCGGTGAAGATGGCGAACGGGACGGCACTCAGCAGGCTCACGATCCACAGCCCGGCAATGATGCGAACCGGACGCTGCAGGCCGGACATGGTGTACAGGTGCAGCGGGTGGCAGATCGCAAGGAAGCGCTCCATCGAGAAGGCGACGATGGTCAGCACCGACACGTAGGTTGAGGCTTCCGAGATGAGTGCGCGAATTTTGCAAAAGGGTAGTCCGAGATTGTACGGATACTGGTGCCAGTACAAGCTAATCTCGTACGGGAGTCCTGTGAGAATGTGAAGGAGAAGAAAATGGAAAATTGTTAGTTTTGATGAAAAATTGTGAAATAAAACTGAAGTTACATTACTAGCACGCGAACATTGTTAAGCAAGTTTCCTCGAATTAACTAACACAATCACTGATCATATCCTTGCGAGCGGAATAACAATATTGAGCCAATTCTCAGACTAAATTTACATTGAATATCTTGTCGGCAAGGAATCAAATCGTTCTGTCTCTTCATTCCGCATTACTGATTGTATTTGTTTTTAGCTCTGCATCCTTCCGTTCTGCAACCAAAAATGGTTTGGTTCCGAAATTAGTTTCGAACAGGATAGATGCGATTTGTGGTTCTCCTAATGCTCTATTTCCAGACACATCTTAAAATGAACCCAGCACGGGGGAAATAAATTCCAAATGATGTACCGGGAATTTGTATTCGAACAATTTTAAACTGAACGGTGCTTGGCATATTGCTACCGAACCGACGCTGCTTACCCAATATCCGTTCGGATGGCATTCAATGACATAAAGCTGTTATTTGATTACGGCCCATCGAAAGGGAGCATGATTATTTATGTATGCGTGTTACAAGGCGCACATTGGGTCCGTTTTTTTTTTGCTTCTTTTCGTCCGTACTCTGGATTGAAAATGTGACATGTTGCCATAATATATGCATGATGGTGTAGGAGAGCAGTGAACGAATGATTCGACAACGTCGATAGTTAGCATAATGTGCTTTTGTAACACTTCCCATTCCGAGTGCCTTGAACCAACATCGGGAACGGGTCTGGTGCGTATTGCCGAACCGTACTCCGGGGTGATTTCAGATGTGAATGTGAAAATGGTAACAGATGTGAGGAACAACAGCGAATGTTTGTTAGACATAGGTTGAAAGGTAGCATTTGATGCTGTAGTTTGTGGTTTGATAGGGTTTTTCGACATATTTTGCAGAGCTGGTTTAGACTATCCCTTACTTACCAATCGATTCTAGGTCTAGGGTCTAAATTCACAGTTTGTAGGTAATTAAAATGAATTCTATTAATTGTAAATAATCTATGGTTAGCAATACGGCGAGGCCGTTATACGTGAATAAAATATAAATAATAATCTATGGTTAGACTAAGTATTTATACAAGCCTCGACCTCAAATTAATTTTAGAATGCTACGAAAGAATTAAAGGATTGCGTAGTTTTAGGCGTAAATAACCTAAAAAAAATCTAAATCCGTTTAGAAGCATACTGAACATAAATGTGCCCTGTTAGGAATTAGAAAAATGAAATTAAG
Source organism: Anopheles maculatus (assembly GCA_002091835.1). NCBI lineage: Eukaryota > Metazoa > Arthropoda > Insecta > Diptera > Culicidae > Anopheles > Anopheles maculatus. The sequence goes on along the minus strand of KZ061928.1, from coordinate 90,540 downwards.
ATAAAATTTCTCTACTACTAACGCTTCTAAACGACCTAAACGATAAAATGTATAGTTTGTATTGCTGGCTTGATGAATGCCACAGCTTAACACTCTACGGAGAGTATTAAATGGGTGAGATTACATTCAAAAATTTCGCTTTGTGATTAATTGGGTTTATGGCGAAACCATTTTCTGCTCGAATATATTAGTTATGATAATACGCTTACATGCGTGTTTAAAACCTTTATTATTAACTTTGCTCACGCCTACTTGTGTCAACGGTCAAAAGACAAGACAATGATCACGCTGATCGGCCCCGATGAACGGATCTGACCGATGACAGTATTACCTATTGAAAAAAGTAAGCCTATTCTGTGCAACGTGTTGCACCATTGCATTCACAATGTTATAACATTTTACACGAATTGAGAACTCAAATTTTCCAACTTTCCATTTCCACTTTTCTTTAAAAGCAAAACTTCTGTTAATACATCTATGCTCTTGTCACCGATATGGATAACTATTTATACACATACAACACTTATACACTACGGTCATACGATCATTTCAGCATAACCATAGACCAGCATACTCCTCACGAAGCTGCACAAACTCGGAGTTTCTCATAACGCTGTGAGATGGATATACTTCTTTCTGACTGATCGCGCATATCGTGTAAGCCTGTTCAACAAATTGTGTCGTGCACAATCGTATATTCACGGCTAAGTCCCTAAAGAAGTCCGTAATCTCCAGAGCAAAGCATAAGTTAAGTCTACTGCGACATGCAACATGAACATTTAGCAACACTTTGAATCAACTGAAACTCACTTGATATCGTTTATCGCAAATGAGTTATCAGTGCTAGGTGTTTGTTGATAGTTCTTCATTATCAAGTTAACCATTATCAAGTTCAATGTTAAATATCTCACTGTCTTTCCGTCGACAGCTTTTTCGGCAAATCCATTGATGTTCCTAATATTCTAAGCTCTTTCCCCATGACCACGAAATAGTTTCGGAAAAAGAGATCCTTATAAAGCTAAACTCAAGTCAGCTATTCGAGAGCGTCCAAATGAATTTAAATGAAAAATCCAACGATACCCGAATTAAATATTCGGCCCATGTGGAAAATCGCTTATGGGCGTTACGTTCGTTTTCAATCAAAGGATCTATGATAGCTTCTTCTAGAAAACTTATACATATTTTCAGTAGGTGTCTGATAAACATTTGAGTAATCATTCACCACCAGCCTCACGATCCAGATTACCTTACTACACTTAGCATTAGTTTTGTTTTAAAGAGATTAAGTTTGTAGGTTTTTTAAACGTCTATTCAAGTTCAATATGTTCTAAAAAGCAAATCATACTTACGATGGTAGCTAGTTTTTCTTTCCAGTTTTAATCGAAAACTATACATCTTCAAAAAGTTAAATTAAATAATAAGATTTATCATAGAGTGAAAGCACTCTAGCTAAGGTGTTAGTTAATAACTTTTAGTTCTCTTATTCTAAATATCTTGACTCGCAGTTGATGAGCGATGCCAGTTTGTTAGGCATAACCTCAAAGAACGTTAAACTAGAAAGAAGTTTTTGTACATAAACTAAAAAACTGAATCACTCTAAGCTGCCTGGATTTAACAAATCGCCGCTACGAGTTGTAAAAAAGTACTTAAACAACACGATTTCGCAGTTTAAACTGTTTATATCTCGAAATGGTAATGCCCATCTCATTTTGGTAGTTAGAAACTTTAAAGTACACTTATTCATTTAAATTTACGAATACTCCCGGCGATAGCGAACGAGCAACGTTACGCCGACATAAAGTGCATGAACAAAAGGGCAAACCGTTCCCGCTTCCTTGATGGAGACGCCTGGTGCCTCTCGTTAATTGGGTTCATGTCGCTTGTGTCTCCGGCCGGAAAAGCGGATATTAAAGATGACAATTTTGTTTTGTTTCTCGTTGTCTCGACGGAAGCTTTGGTTGGTTTTGTCTGAAGTTTTTTTTGTTCATATTTTCGCGAACTTGCTACATGTTGTTTGAACACATGCGGAAGGAATACGTCACCCAGTCACTGCGTGTGCTATGCGTACGTGCGCGGATATTTTAAGCCTATCGGTGTAAGTAACTTCCAGACATTCTTTTACTTTTGCGTTACAGATTTGAAGGAACGTTTGTTGTACCACTCGTCGGTGATGCTGTAGAACGAAACTTTTCACTGCTGATGTCATGTTGTGCCCATGCATGCCTTTGAAGTTGAAACATGCAGAAGCATTTTTACTTGTTAGAGTTTTTTCGAGTTTTTCTACAAACACGATGCTTGTTACACTTCAGGGAGAAAACATTCACGAAACTGGATTATCAAATTAGGTGTCAGAAATGAACGATTTAAAATTAAGTAACAAAATACCATCGCATTCCATGAATTCGTAAAGCAATTTATCTTCAAAATGATTTCAGAAAATACCATCGTTCGTTAAATATTCAAATATCAAAATGTGAAGCATAGCTTATGAAAACAAATTTCTAACCTGCACTACGTTCAATTCTGTTCATGGCAGCCTAAAACAGCCAACATGAAATCCATGCTATGCGTTGCGCTTGAATGTTTTTGTCACACTGGCACCCAGGAAACCCTCTTCAAGAAATATTGCGTCTAGTCTAAAAAACCAAAGCATGCGTAACCTAACCACGGCACAGCAGTGTCATCTTCTGTGCTTTGCTCTTTTAAGTCATCGCCTTCAAAGTGGCAAAGGATTCACGTCCACCCAAAAGTTCATCCAGTTTGATCCCCATCCGACCGGAACTGGTAGCCAGCGTGCTTGCTACGAACGCGTTCGAGTGCACTCGAACAGAGCGTATGGAGAATGATTGAAGTAAACGCGAACCATCCGTAGCGTGAATGGCTCTTCCAATTAAAATTGAAAATGGATCCTGCAGTATCTAGCAACCGCGCACGCAACGGCATCGTACATCCCGCACGGCGCGAGAAGTGTGTTCCGTTCCGGTGCGTAGTTTTTTGAGTCGTAGTCGTTCCATTAAAACGAAAGTGGAAAGATTGAATTGGAATGTGAAGCCGGGTCTTGGACAAAGAGGACGCGATGTCCGTTTAAGGACATCGCACCGAACAGATGTATCACAGCTCGTTCCTTTGTGTGGATGCGACACGATACGCGATGCCTGGTTCTTGCTTTCTCTTTCGGTTCCTTCACAGTGAGTGCCCTGTGGGAATAATAATCGGAACGTGTGTTCGGTATTCGGTGACGATACAATGGACCTGTTGAGCTTCGGGCAGCCGTCCCAGGACGATGGACGTTGGAATATTTTGCTAGTCAAGAACCATGGACGCAGGAAGGAATGACTTCATCGGATCAAGAATGTAGATGATTTGAATAGCTAGAGGAACGAGTTTGGGATGCCGATGCCGAAGTTATGTGACGAAATTGCTTCACATCATTAGGCAGATGGACCTGAGCGAATGACTTGACATGATACGATGTGTAGAGCCATTTGAAAAGGATTGACATGTTTTTTTGTGGAGTAGAATGAACATTTTGAAAGAGAGGTTTACGCTTTTGATTGAACGAAAATCCTCAATGAATGGCATACAATGTGATTTCTGCGGTCAAAATAAAACCACTATCAACTCTTGATGAATTCTCGCAAGACATTCGTGAAGTGATTATGTTGATTGCTTCAAATAAATTAGATCAGATACTTGGTTGATATTTAGATAATTAATTTGCAATCTGGAAGCGATAACTATTGAAAAATGCTAATTTAGAATATAATATAATCATGTAGTCTGCTTCTCATACGAAAGTTTCAACGCTACCCATTTGTAAGCAATGATCATTATTCGATCACTCGTATACTTCCACCAACGAAAAACTCCTCTCAAATCAATTTTGAATCCGTGCTCCAATGTTTACCGAACACACTCATCCGAACCTTCGTTAGGTTTCATTTTCTCCGGCTCGGGTTGATGATTTCATTTACGCGAATACAAAGCTCAACACTACATCGCATCCACAATGAGCAACCCAACCGACCAAACTCCCTGCGAAATGGATCTTCCAACAACAGCAAAAAAGCCTGAGGCCTCCCGATCAATGCCAAGGGCTTCTGTCGTGTAAACGAGACGTGATCAATTATGTGTGCCCTACGGATTGAAGTTTTTGCACACCAGCTGCCCTCAGAGACTTCGAACACCCCAGACCAACCTGACACCGTCGTCTCCAACATCAACGCCGTGGTTCCGGCCATCGTTCCCGGAAGGTCGACAATTTCATTATCGGCTTCATCAGCGTCTTGTCAAGGATGGTTCACCAGCTTCGGGGGACCACTTCAGCATTAAAGCTTAAGGTGAGTGACTGTGGTTGGTCGACAAAATAAAAGCCCCCAACATTCGTTGGCCAACATTCTCAGGTGGCGAATCGTTTCGGGATTGCTTCGTTTCTTCCGCCGTTCGAGGTTCAAGGATCAAAGCCCATCGAAGCGAACCGGTCGGTGGTCGAGTGGTGCAAAATTAATCGTTGCTTAAGTCGCACCGAAAGCTGTTCGGGGCAATTAGTGTGGTTATGGCAGCCCGATTAGGGATCAGCTGGATGGGACGGGATGAACCAGCTGCGGTTGCTGATTTAAGTGTTTGCCCGTGAGCCGCCGTCACACCGGAACGAACCATTAATGGGAATGTGTCTCTAGAGTTCGTTCGGAGTTTGTTGGAGCGTTTTTTGCTTCCTTCTCTCGAAACAGTACAGCAGTTCTGACGGAGTGTCTAAAAATAATTAGTTTTTGTTGTTGAATATTTGATACTTTCGAAAATGATAAACAGATGGTGTTACGGTGTGCTAATCACAAGTTAAAACTTATGCCTTTCAAAGTCAGAAAACTGCTAGAAAGAGTTCCATCGTTACTTCTAGGCGGTATTGAAACCAATCTTAAAATTCGATTAGATGTTACCACAGTAACGTATTGCATATTGACTAGTATCTCTCTTTAAAACTGATGATTTCAATAATAACGCTGTTGATTAACTCATCTAGCTGTTGCATGATCAAAAACAAACTGGTAGAAGAATATAGATTCCTTAATTTTTCTGAAAACATCGCAAATTTAGCTGGAATAAGCTGCAACGCCTTCAACATTTGTCATAGAGTAAATTTTAAAATAACAAACTTTTAACAGGAAGTACAAATATGTGCATAAACATGTAAGGAAAAAATATTATACAAAATTTTCAACTACAGATGGTTGCGAGTAAATAAATTAAAAAATTCCTAAAATTATTAATAATAAATTGCTACAGTTTTTTTTTCTTCAAATTATGAAGAATTTGAAAGAAAAAACCATAGTACAAATCAAGTCTTTCATAGCGCTTTAAGTTGAGATTATTAATAAATCAGAATGACGCCTCACACCATATTATTATTGCTTTTAGGTAAGCTTCTTTATAATAAAATTCAATAAACAAAACGTGCACTGCATAAATGCACAAGAACGAATGAATCGGCATCGCCTCTTTAAGCCTTTTAGTGTTGTTTTATCTTCTTCAACAATATAGAAAGGCTTATGAAACAAAAAAAAGGTGGTTCGTCCTTCACCATTGACCGTACCGTCCTTAATTGATGAGTCGGGCTACTGGCATAATCCTACCTTCATCGGTCAATTTACACCTGCAAATAAACTAGTTCGTTAAACTCACTCAACCAAGATAGGAACGCTTGAGCCCTTGCTAAAGCCTTCTGGAGGTTATTTTTTGTTTCAGGACAAAAACCTACGAATACATAAAACGTTGAGCTTCAATTTATTATAAGACCAACGTTGTCCCTTTGTCCTTTGGTTTCAACCTGATGTGCCCGGAGTGCAGAGCAAGAAGCGTGCCCGGGCTATTTAGTAGACAAAACAACCGACCGACAAACCCTGTACGTGTAGGCGTATGTGCCTGTGTGGGTGTGTGCAGGACACGAAGTGTGTCTGGGACGACAGTGAACAGCCGATAAGTCGATCGGTCTCGAGTTTTGGATGTAAAACCGCACAGGAAACCCGACCACACGCTGCTGCCCCAAACTTCTTGCCAGCCTACCAACATCTGGTTCGGCGCTCTGTGGTTAGCAGTATTTGAAGGTAACGCCGACATCCGACATCGCTACTTCCTTGGCCATCGTTTGCCTTTTTCTTACGGACTCAAAGGGAATAACTTTGCTCATTACATTAGGTTTTGAGGTTTGGTTGGTTTTGCTAGACTCATTTAAAGTTGATTTTTCTTCTGGATCGTTGAACAGTAACGGAAACATCAATTGGCGAAGGTAACGAAACGATACAGGCAAACGGCAAACGTGCAAATGAGCATGTCTGATGTAAACTAAAGAGTGAATGGGGAAGAACGTCGTGAGCTGTAAGTAGCAATGTTTTCTATTGTTTTAGCACAAACCACAAAACCTGAACACTTCAAAGGTAGTTGATGGTAAATGAAAGAAAAAAAGTTCGATTTGGTTTCTTTGTTACAGTAATAACTAACACGATGTCTCCTGAGACTTCAAACTAACTAACGAGCCTAAGTCGAGAGAATCAGAAATGTCAGGCCAACATCTGTCGCAGTTGTAATGCCGCAGATGTCAAACAAGTGTGATGCAACTGTAACGCTTCATTCAACGATGAAAAAGACAATATTAATCAAAGTTTTAATTTACCAATTAGAGTTCTATGTAGAAAACAGTGAGTAAATGAGTGAGTAATTATGGTCTCTTTCACCTGTTAGCTTCAATTGGTTGTTACGCAATTTATCATTTAGAACTTAATTTTCCGAACAGTGAGTAAGTATTAAGTGTACCAAAATGTCATTAAAAACGGACACCTAGAGAAAAACGTGTTATATCTGTCGGTATGAAAATGCAATAATCAGGATGAAATGCAAAATATTTATGCTTTATTCGTATTTCTTGTAAAATAATCATCCATTGTTTGAAATTTCGCTTTAATTTTAAGTAAAAAAATAAAGATTTTGCCTTGCAGTTTTGACAATTTCGGGAAAAATGGACAAAGGTGGAAAGTATAAAAAAAATCTAAAAGTGTCTCTTCCCTATTTTCAAGTAGATTGCGATTCAGTTGTTCTTCTTTCTGTTGGTTAAACGTTGGGCACAAATAGCCCTAATCGGGATAAGATATTATTTTTCGTGATGAACGTCATCTGTGCCGTGCTAGGAACAGCATTATTTAAAACTGTTGTTATGAGCAATTTTTTGCAGATTTCAATGCCTATTCCAATTGTAGATATGGTCTTGCAATGGAAATTTGTCAGCAATTGTTAACCTGCTACGAGCAAATGCTCAAACAATTGATCACCAGGCGCCTTTTGTGCAGTTCCGCTATAGGGCGCTGATAATTTATTTTCGAAAACCATTCAGTTCAGAGCACAGAAAATGCGGCGTTGCTGCCAGTGTTTTAAAAGCTCGATACATTATAAATTAAAATTAAACAAGTGTTGCTTAAATCACAAAAAAAAAATTTTATCGTTCTTTTAGCAGTTGAGTGCTTGGTTATCAATATGACAAAAAGGATGAGTAATGAAAAGCCCAGCATCCACATAACTGTCTGCATTGGACGATTAAAACCTTACCCACGCCATCGCCAATAACCAATCTAAATTAAAGCAAACATGTATATCTGAATGCAATAGGAATTTTTCCACTTTAAGAATCAATCTAAGATGAACAAATGGCTCAAACAATTAAATTATTCTCACCATCGGTTCCCAAAACATATTATAATACAGCAATCGTTCGTGCAGCAATTGTTGCTGGATGACGTGGCTCAACCATATCTCAAGTGTTCAATCAAGTGTTATTTTTGTAACATACGGAAATTAAAAGTACAGTACAAATACACAATAATAAGGATTTCATGCAACCTAGTGGATATGGATAAATCATCATTTGTAGTCCGGGGGCGGCGGCCCGGTGGTAGATGCGACAGCGGCGCCGGTCTTCACACGACAGGACCGGGGTTCAAGTCTCATCTGGGCTGTTCCCCCATAGTGAGGACTGACTATCCAACTATGCGGTAACAATAAGTCTAGTAAGCCAGAAATGGCAGGCAGGCATGACCTAAGAGGTCGTTAGGCCAAACAAGAAGAAGAAGAAGTGCGTAATAACTTCTACATGGAAACTTTTTCGAACAGACTACAAAGACTTTGAAAATTTTTGCCACATAGTAAAACATCTGACTATGATATAACTAGCAAACTTCGGATGCTCATTAACCCAAGGGTCTTTCTCATGTTTCCTGAGAATCGACAAACGTAAGTTGCTAAAGGTAACATTCATCGAAGTCTGAGAAAACTTGTCTAATGGGAGTTCCTAAAACGACACAATTCTTAACATACGCTGTGATCGTTTAATTTAGCCTCTCTTCTTCTTCTTTCCTGGCCTGCTCCTACGGAGCACGTCTAATAGACATGGCCTGGTGTCCAATCCGTTTCCAGGAAACTCGGTCCATGGCTGCATTCCTCCACCCCCGGCTGCATCCGATATCCCTCAGGTCTGACTTCACTTGATCCAGCCAGCGAGCTCGTTGTGCTCTTCTGCGCCTCGTGCCGAACGGGTCGCTGACGAGCACCTTCCTGACAGGGCATGAGTCCGGCATCCTCTTCACGGGCCCCAACCAGCGTATCCTTCCGGCTTTGACGACCGTCAGGATGTCTGCATCGTCAAACAGCTCAGCTAGCTCGTGGATCATTCTCCTTCTCCACACGCCCTGCTCGCACACACCGCCAAAGATAGTCCGCAGCTCCCGTCGTTCGAAAATGGCAGGCGAAGTGCATTGGAGTCCTCCGCCAGCATAGTCCAGGACTCGTGCCCGTAGAGGATTACCGGCCGTATCAGAGTGCGATATATGGCGCATTTCGTGCGTTGTTGGAGTCTTTTGGATCTCAGGAGTTTGTGGAGTCCGTAGTAGGCACGATTCCCCTGAACAATGCGCCTTCGGATTTCGCTGCTTACGTTGTTGTCCGAAGTTACGATCGTGCCAAGGTAGCAGAACTCCTCTACTACCTCGAGATCGTCGCCGTCAACTAACACTCTGTGTTCGCTACCGACTACGAACTGAGCGAAACGTGAACCGCCAAGTTCAGCGATGCCGAGAGAGAAATTGAAATGAGAGAGCTCTCACAACGACATGAGAGAGCTCTCACAACGAAGCTAGAGAGCGCGCGTGTCGAAGACGTTCTCTCTTCTCTCACGAAAGGATCATCGTTAGGATCGCGATACCAATGATAACGATGCGCGATGCAACAACTCCCGATCATTCTACTTTCCTCCAGAAAATTCTAGTTTTAGTCGCGCGACAATTTCCCAGCATATAAATATCGTACAGGTCCTCCAAGCAATTCGAGTTCAATCCGACCCGGCAAACGGTCAAGATAAGGTGAAATAAAGTACCAGTCAAGTAAAGTGAAGGAAAAGTGTTTCCTCATTCCAAACCCTGAAAGAAATCCCCTTGAGGCAACCCGGCGCCTCAACACTCTGCTTCCGAGTCGTGCTCTATGGCGGTCAGAGCCTCCGGCAAGCAGGTACTTTGTCTTCGTCGCATTGATCCTCAATCCAATCCTATCGGCCTCGCGTTTTAGTCGGATGTACGCTTCGCACACCGCCGCAGATGTTCGCCCGATGATATCGATGTCATCCGCGAAGCCAAGGAATTGGAGAGACCGGATGAAAATCGTGCCCCGGATGTCGAAACCCGCGATTCGCATGACACCTTCCAGAGCGATGTTAAACAGCAAACAGGAGAGTTCGTCCCCTTGCCTCAGTCCCCTGTGAGATTCGAACGATTCCGACAGCATGTTCGACACTCTCACCTTGCACTGCACACCGTCCATTGTAGCCCTCAACAGCCGTACCAGCTTCGCAGGGAAACCGTAATGCCGCATGATGTACCATAGCTCGGTACGGTCTATGGTGTCGTAGGCTGCCTTGAAGTTCATGAACAGGTGATGCGTATTGATCTGGTGCTCCCGGCACTTCTGGAGGATCTGCCGTAGAGTGAAGATTTGGTCAGTAGTGGATTTCCCTCCAACAAATCCAGCTTGGTAGCTCCCAACGACTACACGTCCGTCACAAGAGGCGCAAGTCTGCAGAAGAGTTTTCGGGACAGGATCTTGTAAGCAGCAATTTACCCTATGCCATTTATATTAGTAATTTAATTTAAGTAGAAATCTGTAGAAATCTAGCGAAGAAGACATTTCTTATTTCTATATTTGTCTGATCACACAAGTGTTGTCGTATCATTGCTCTACAGTTAATTGTTACTACAGCCGACTTTGTAGTCCATAAGTAGCATCTATTACGAAAGAATGATCATTCATAAAATATCGTTATCAGACAGAAACAGGACCGTACGGTACTTTCGTGCCATCAGACCAGCAAAAGATTTTCGAAAGAAACCTGCATTTTAAATACTGCATCCATTTGATAAAATATTCGACGTGAGTATACAAGATAGAATACGGTTGGTTGTAACACGTAAAGCGAGTACAGGTTCAACGTACTTTTAAAAACGCTTTTTTTTTCGTTGAGCATTAAGTCAACAAACAAATTAATGACGAAAACAATGGCCCATATTCTGCAAGCCAGACCTTAATTGGATTCAAAGCTTCGTTGGTGTGTTTGTTTACTCACCCTCAATCATTTGCCACCTTGAATTACCACTAAAGGAAATTGTGTAGTTTCCTGTTTTCTTCTACCCAAACGCTGCAGCTAACCTCGAGCAAGACATCATCAAATTGTTTGCCTTCTTAGCTTAGCCGATCCCACCTACCAGTGGTGTCTCAATTACGTTCCCAACGGAGAGATCGGTTTGAAACATTATACACCGACCGTGGTTGAAATGTGACACAATTGGGACGAGCATATTAAAATGGTTCTCCAAGGATAAGTGCATTGTCCCGGGTATCTGTTGGCTCCGGGTTTCAAATACGACACGACAGCATCATACCCACAATCCCGGTCGCATATAAATCGTGTTCCAGCTAAAGCTCCACTGCCAGGGTATTTATGCTCCGCTTGATGGTTCACCCTTAAAGGTCACAATTTTTGCTGCGCGATTTCCGAAGGGAAACCGCGAATAAAGTTTTCTCGAGATCGCCTTCTAGATCGCTTTGATGTTGGAACCTTTTTCGGGTGAACTAATTTTTCGGTTCAGCCACATGTGCAAAGTTACATGCCGAAATCATTTTCTTTAGAAGTCGAGGAATAGGAAGTGAACATGTTTGGCACACTCATCAGTACAACCAATGGTGCAAATATTGTCTGCTTCTTGGAAATGAGAGGAATCGCATTTTAATTCATTCTCTGACACTAAAGTATGTGCCAAGATTTGGTTGACTTCCAAGCAGGAACAGTCTAGAGGTTGCGTGGTTTGCTTAAAAGGTTCCTGGGACGAGATGTTGGACGAATTACAAAGTAACATGTTTATCAACAGCACCGATCTGATTTGTAGTGTTTGGTTGTACTTTCCCAAGCCCAAACTTCACCGCACACGCACACGAGAGCAAGATTCTGTGTGACGTGCGGCGAAAAGGATCCAACCTGTCTCAACTACCAGACGATACACTACACGTCCACTACCCTCTTACTGTACTGCTTCCTTCTACGTCTCCCTTTCCTAGCATATCATGACTAGCAGCAAGAAAACAAATGCCAAAAACCAGCTCCAAGAGAAAAGCTTATAAATCCAAAATATTTGTTCACTGTCGTCTATCAGCTTGCTCGTTTGTTTCCTCCTCGGTATCATGCATTCTTCCTTGCTCCACCATCCAGCCGCACGGTACAAAAATTGGTAGGACATTCCGAGGTCCAGGGCTAACGTCCGTACCATCGTGAGTCGTGATTTGCCCGGGCCCATACCGGTCTCGTCCGTTCAGAGGCTTTTCTTTGCACATTCGTACCAAAACACCAAAAGCCGCTTTAAAGGCAACACACCAAGGGATGCCGGGATTTTTGTGAGCAGGGCCCAACTTTATTTTTTTCTCACCCCCTCCGCCCTACTGCTCTAATCCCACCCGTCCCGAGAAACCGAGCGAATGTTTATGTTCGGACAGCTTTTCGCAGGAGGTCACGACCGGTGAAGCATAACTCAATTTGATGAGGGTACGTACGGTGACGCTATCGGTGGGCGATGGGCGAGAGGTGTTGGTCGAAAGTCGAAATGCTGAAGAAAAGTTGTCACATCCGGTAAGACCATTTCATGGCGGACCCGTGACTCGTGTTCGGGTCCTTCGCCTTCGGTAGGCAGCTTAAACTAAATCTCGATGAGCGTAGTTGACTGTTTTGCGATTGCAAAGGCTTTATGCTTCTTGCATTTATATTGCTTTTGTAAATGAAACGGTTTTTGAGATTATTATTTCAAAATAAAAAGAACCTGACGAAATGTATCATCCTCTAACAACGCAGCATGGCAGCACAATGGTGAAATTTCACACCATTGATGATCCATAAAATCGGCAAACCGTACCGCTAGCTTTAGCTTCTAATTGAATGATTCTTTTCGTAACTTGTTTCACCCTTCACGGGTCACGGCACTTTTCCTAACGGCGATGAATAATTACCACCCTGCTTTTTGCAATCTATTTCAATCAATCGACAGACGGAGAATAAATCATCCATTTCAGTGCACATGATGAACAAGCATGATGCTAAAATGTGCTTGGTTGAGGTGTTTTATCGATTAAAAAAATCAGTTCATATTGAAAATGATGAGCGACCGGGTTTGCGGTTATATTAATTAACTTTCTGCACATAAGATGCTGACTTCGTATGAATCGGGCATTAGCGATGTGTGCTCATAATTGATGTGGGTATGATTTAGCTGGTCTTTTTTCCATATCAACGCAAGAAGTTTTAATTAAAAATTAAACGTTAGCACCCTTTTCCTTACCTAGCAGAAGAAATATGAGATCCGACACGGCTAGGCTGAACAGATAGTAGTTGGTGGCGGTCCGCATCGACGGATGCCGAACGATCACGAGGCACACAATCAAGTTTCCGATCACACCAGTCACCAATATACCGACGAATAGGATTGTGACCTGCAAATAAAGGAACAAAGACAACATCAGAATCATCACTGAAATTACCAAGAACTAAATGCAATCCCAACCCTTATAAAAAAAACCCTTAAATAGGCCTCTTGAAGACTGCTTTAAAGAAGAGCTCCTAGCTTTCAAAGTTTTTTCGCCCTTCAAAATTGTGCCTATAAAAAGGATCATTTACGCTTTCACTTCATTAAATCTCGTCCCCAATGTCTGGCAGAAAATGTCTTTTAAATCCCTTTAATTCACCTCTCCGGGAAATCGCGTTTCCCGTTCCATCTTCCAGAGCTTATCGGTAAAGGCGCGCCGTGCAGCATAAGCTGCTGCAACCAACAACACAAAAGATGCTTGAAACTTGAAAAGTTTAGCACTTAAGGCGATGCTTTTTTCCCATCTTCAAATGCACTAGAATTCAATGGCAACTCTTTTCCCGCGATTGCGCTCAAATTGAACGCAATAAAGGCAATCTGTGAAAATGGGAAGCAAAAGTTTATGTTTATTACCTCCACGCTGGCAGGAAACAGGGCAACATCGTCCCGTTTCGC